>JBAMYA010042654.1:0-14179 GCA_037176975.1 Arrhamphus sclerolepis
CGGTAGCGGCAGATGAGAGTCACCCAGTCATCTTCTCTGTCTCTCTTACACACACACAAACTCAGCACACATAGACACACCCCCCCCCCCCCACCCCCACCCACCCTCTTTGGCCCCATTCTGAACAGGCTGTCATCTTGGCACCACTGACCCAGGTGACTTAGGGAAAAAAGAAAGAAAACTGGTAGACAATGTTGTCCTCTCCAAATGTGGGCAGTATTGCATGGAAGCACTACAAAAATAGAAAAATGGTGAAACAAATAAAAGCAAAAGAGAAAATAAAAGTAGGAACTAAAATAGGGTTTGATGGTGAGATTGTCTATTATCTCAGAACTGGAGAGACTGATCTGGGTTAGTGTCTGGGAGGAGGAATTGGGATTTGGAATAAAGAGATTTTAAGATTATAAAATACTGTTTTGAAATGTCAAACTTTTAGATGGTTAACAAGTCACGATGTTGAATACAGGTTTAAAATAAGTTAGTGCTTTATTGATCCCTGGACTGGGAAATTATTGGGCAGCAGCATGATATACAGGAAACAGAAAGTGACAGCTTAACATAAAACCTAAATATATAAAGTAAAAAAGGTAATATCTAAAAATGTCTAAACATATTTACATGCTATACATTGTAAGTGTGCAGCAGAAATTATGAATTATAAGTTATGTGCAAATGTTGCCATGTGCAAGTAAAAGGTCAGTAGTGTGCTTATGACCAGTAATAATTATTGTGAGTTATTGATCAGGGTGATGGCATGTGGCAGCAAAGATTTCCTGTATCTGTTCTACAGTGAAGCTGTAATAGTCTGTTGGAGAAGGAGCTCCGCGGTCTGTCCAGGGTGAAAGTCCTGTTTGAGTCCTGTTGGCAAATTTGATTCGAGTCTAAATTGTAGCACTGGCGAGTTCGGTAGCTGGTAAATAAAAGTGTGGCTTTGTGAAGTGAGGCCTTGAAACAAACTTGGTTTGCCTGTGACAATTGGCAGGAGATGACAGAGCTGTGTGGTCATGACATCATTTTCTACTGTAGCTCCAGTTAGGGGACAAAAGAAATCTAAAGCGTTTTGTTAAAAATGAAGAATGAAAAAACAATTTATCATTGACAAAACCTTCTGGATGGATGGTGAAATATCTTCAAGAACAAAGAAAACTAAGTCCAGTTGCCTTGTTTCAGACCTTTGAAAGTTTGATGCTATATCTTTGCCAAGAGTAGGCATGTGTTTTTAGCACAGATTTTACTGGAAATTTTGCTCTTTCCTCATTTGTTTGTTACTCGCTCTGAAAGTTGATGCAGGAGGCCCAGTGGCCTCGTTTACATACTCTTGAAGGAAGTTGTTCTTTTTAAAATTAGATAATCATTTATAATCTAGACATTTTAGGTAAACAGTTGATATTTAAGAAGTTTGTCTTTTGTTGACTAAAAAAAGAGTCGCTTGATTCCATTTACTTTAATTTGGATGCTGCAATAGTTGTCATTCCTAGTCATGAGGCAATCCCTCCGCACGAAGACATTGTGCAGCATTGTTTTTCTTCAAGCAGACCCTTTTTTTACCCTGTTCTTGATCCTCCCTGCTGCTCCAGATAACTCCCTCTGATGTGACTGGTGTTCTGCTGAACCAGATACAGCTGTAGCGACACACACGAAACAGAGGTCAAGCTTTTCTGGTGCACTCCTCCTTCTCCCCTTCATGTCCTTATTTCTCTTTTCCCTGAGGTCTACAGGAGCTGGTTTCTAACTGTGACTGTATGAGAAACAGGGATGGTGTAAGGATGTTATGTTTGGCAGAGGCTGCAGGTTGTCCATTGGGTCTAACCCACAGGAGGCTCAGCGTTGCATCTTTTTTCTTTGTCATGTTGCATCTGGATGATTCTTTTCATTATTTAACCTGCAGACATCCACCTCGGGACTGTCTGACTAGACACCTTTCCTGGCTCCAGTTAGAGCAAATAACACCTAATAGTTGACTGCAGTACTTTGAACCTCTGCCAAAGCTAATACCGTAAAACCCAATCTCATTTGAGTACAATTGTTAGTCTTGATCTGAAGGGTTAATAATAATACTTTGTTTTAGAGTAAAGGCCCTTTGAGGCTTTCGTAAGAGGCAGATGTGAGCACAGAGTCTGTCACAGTTTCTTGTCTTTTGGTAGTCCTTGTTTCTGAATTTGACTGTGATATATTCTGTTGAATGTAAGTATTTTGATAATTGCACATAATCATGTAGTACTCATTTTTTCGAGTCTTAATCAGATCTGAATAATTACACATTTTTTCAGTAGCAAGGAGAAAGTGTTCCATCAGATAACACTTATGGTACCAATCTGAGAGAGAAATAAGCTTCTTAAAGCTTTCAATGAATACAAAAGGGAGCACAATAGAGTGAAACCAGCTCGCCCCACAGTGCGGGTTTTTGTCCATTCACATCTGATTACATGTAGCGTAACAGGAGATGTGAGATAATGTGTGCAGAAAATGACATTTTAAGAATAAAACAAAACAAAACAAAACAAAACAATTTTTGTATCGTAAGTTGTGGGTTATCTAGAAAATGCCACAATGAATAACAGCAGGTTAAGACTAAATTCACAAATAAATGGTATAATATAATGTATGAACTAGACTTCAGTTTTCTTCTTTTAATGACAACATTTGGCTTTAAGTCTTAGACGTTTCCTCCTCCAGTTGATTCTGAGAAAGGGTTTAAACCTACTGTGTTATGAAATGGACCATTATTGTAAAAATAAAAGAGAGAGTACCCTCTCCTTTAATTCTATTTTTAACGTGAAAACACAATAAACTTAATTAGATTATAGTGGATCGTATTTGGCAAACACAGCATCAAAAAGCAACAACATATTTTGTTCATCGTGCCCTTTTTCTTAAAACGTGTTGAACAAAATCAGGCCAAAAAAAAATCATATGGCTAATGCCAAGTAGCCCTATGAATAAAAAGCTTGAAGATCCACCTTTTTTTTTTCTTACATTACATTACATTTGGCAGACGTTGTTTTATCCAAAATGACTTACAACAGAGAAAATACTATCAAGCCACACTAACAAAGTGAATGCAGTTAAATCAACATTCAGGTGAGTGCAGCATACAAGTTGGTCGAGATTTTTGGCCATTCACAAATTCACAGCTCTGTTGAGGTCCCACCACAGCACTTGGACTTTGACTAGACTATTCCCAACCTCAATTCCTTTATTTTTCAGTTATTCTGATTAGGGCTGCGTTAAATGATCTCAAATCAGTCCCATGATCATGTGATCATGTTACTTTGATTACAATCAGTGAGTTTTGTTTTATATTTTTGCCCTTATAAATCACTGATTTTTTCTGTTTTTATCATTATTATTATTATTTTTTTTTTTTTTGAAGATTTGAAAGAACTGAAATAACTGACAGATAAAATTATGTCAGTTATGGAGAAAGTTGATATTCATTTTCAGTGAATTGCCCCGATTCTGGTGTAGATCTGCTGGCATACTGATGACACTTTGTCTTGGGTATTCTTATGAACAAACCATATCTCATGGAGTGCTGCACAGACTAACTTTGGGTTCAGAATACTGGGATGTCCACTTCTGGGAAGACTGGCAACTGTCTTGAATGCTTTCCCCTTTAGAATATTCTTTCCTATTGTAGAACGTTAAACTCCAGATTGTTTGGAAACAGTTCTGTAATCTTCTTCAGTTTGAATTGCAGAAAGAAACAGTTGCTTCCATAAGACCTTTGATTATGTGTTTTCATTTTTAATGTGTTTTCCTCTTGGCATTGTGTTAGCACGCACCTGAATGTTCCAAACCACTAAATTGCCAAAACATCTGCTTTTATAGATGTCTGCACACGTGCTGATGATCAGCAGCACCTGGCTGCAGCTCACCCACATAAATTCCATATAACTCTAAGGGGGTACTTGGCATTGTCCCCTTGATTGGTTCTTTTTGTGAAACAAATAATAACACAGCAAAAAAAAAAGTTTTTCTGTTTTTGTAACTAAGACCTACGATGATGAGATGATTTCAATTGTGTTTTTTTACAAAAGCCCTGATTCTGGTGTAGATCTGCTGGCATACTGATTTAAAGTCTTTGCACATGACTGTATGGCCAAGAGATTAGTCACTTTAGTTGACATGTTGCAAAAATACATGTGGGGTATGTCATTATGATGGAAAAGATTAGTTGTTTGCCAACTTGCAGGAAATGTGCATGATGAAAACCCTATTAATCAGCATGGATACCAGAGAGGCCTTTGACTGCAAGCCCACACATGTCTCTTCATCTTTTTGCTGCACAGCTCTTCTTGAATATACGAAGTACCTCTAAGAGCTGACCAGGAGGTTGTTTGTGGGTTGTGACAAACATGTCAGGGATTATCATTCCATCCTCTGGTTAGACCGTGCAAGACACTAAGGCATTGTTAGCGTCTACGGAGACTGTACTGAAGTCAGCATTGGCTTTCATGAGTGTGCAGTGTCCCAGTTATGGCTGTTTTCAAAGACAAGGCCATGTTGTCAGGTTGTAGGGCAGCTCGATCATGGAATAATAATTATATTTTAGATAACACTGAAATTACAAGCATCAACCACTAACTTTTGAAGCATGACACATTGATCAAATGTAACAATGTTGAAATTTCCACTATATAAAAACAATTCAGGCCAACAGAGCAAAATGCTGGCAGAGCTGTTTAAAAATCTCTTAAACTTCTTTGGCCAGAAACATCAGCATGATCTCAGCATTAGTTGGGAATACCTCATCCATGGCCCTGAAGCGGGCGTATCATTCAGGACACAAGACAAAATATGTTTTTCTCATTTACATTATTTTGGTGATTATTAGATAATGAAACCATGATTTAAATGTGATTAATTGCACAGCCCTATCTGGTTGGTGGACAGTGGAGAGCAAATGTTTTTTCTCTCTCTCTCTCTCTCGCTCTCTCTCTCTCTCTCTCTCCTTGCTGCTGACTCATAAATCTTGACAAAGGCTAGACGCTGATCTTTACACGCGCTGTCTGTCCACATGCATCTGCATTCCTGTCTGTGTTGGCCCAGTGCAGTGTTGTTTCACACTGACAGAGATTACAGATGTCCCACAGAACTCTTTCTTTACCAGCACTGCCTTCCTTTTCTTCTTTTAGAGCCACATTGTTGAACGAGACTGAGCAGTCGTGATGAGGGGAATTGACTTACTTAAAAAAGGACATACATTACAGTTACAGTCTTATAATAATTATATGTATTCTTTCCTTTTTAGTGTAAAAACATAGTCTCATCCAATCATAATGAGTCTTACTATTAGGCATATGCAAGCTCATTTGAACAGGAACATAGAACCTTTTTATTTATTTACCATAAAGTAAGTTGTTTTTTTTTTTTTAATAAAAATCATTCAGGGTATAGTATTTCCTTCCTGCATCCATGTGATTTCATGGGTACACTGTGTGCAATTTGTAGTCTTACTAGATTAATTCAAGTCACACTGCATGATGTGAAACTGGTAGATAATTAATTTAGGTTATGTTACACTATGCAGTTGAACATATGTTGAATCATTGCTACGACAGAAATATCTCCTAGTTTATTTCATGCTCTAAATGTATCATCACGTCATTGGCGTCATTAACAGGTTGCTGCTAATGTGTCAATCCACCTGTGATTCAAAAGTAAGCGTTTCCGACATGGTGTTGTGCGCTTGCAAAAGAAAATAAATAAGATCAAGAAAAAGAAGTGCCTTCTTAATTAGAGTTGCACATTTTTCTTCCTGTTTCTTTTTTGTATTTGGTACTGTTGTTGCTAGGCTACTGTGCTGTGTAGATGCGATAATGTTTAGGTTACTTCATGGTGCGTTTCTGTTGGTTGGTTAGCTGACGGAGATCTTAGAGGCAGTGACAGGCCGTCAAACTTGATTCCTCCAAAATTTTGTCACTGCTCGATATCTGTTGAAGAGATCCAGATCCATGTTTAAGAACACCCAAGTCAAAGTCCAGTTTTCAGTCCAAATTAACTGCTCTGACAGCAACTTCAAAGAGAGTACAGGAGGGTGTGCCTGAAAACCTCAAATGATGTGAAGTCATGTTGTAAACAATGGACCAAAAATCCTCCGCAGGGATGTGAGACTGATAAAGTCCAAGGAAACAATTACAGTGTAAGATTGTGTTTGAAGTGATTTCTGCTAAAAGCAATTGATTCAAGGAACTTCTTAGTATTGGTTCTTTTTGGCATCATTTTTATGAATGTCATGGTGTTGCGACCTTCAGTATGCACTGCCTTTCTCCTACAGCGTGTTAGCAGTATTGTCTTGAGTTTCAGGAAGGTAAAACCTGCTGTGTGGTTCCCCGTCCCTGACTGGCTGTACACTAGACCATGAGCTTCCATCGATGTGACATCCTTCCATTCCAGTCAATTTCCAATTAATCTAATTGCAAAGACTATAAAGATCATAATCCCTTTCAGTCTGGGCGACCTTTTGTGTGTTGCTATGTAAAAAGGACGGTTTTGTATTGGACTTCCATATTTTGTTCTTGTTTGACATTTTATGTGTATCACAGGCTCATGTTTATGTGCTGCGCTCGCTTATTATTAGTGTGTATTTTATGTTCTGTTTCACTTCTGTGCAGCACTTGCTTGTTATTTATGGTGAAATCAGTTTAGTTGAAGAGGCTGTTTTAGTTTTTCCTTTCACTCTTTTGGAGTCGTTAACCTTAGTTTTCTCCTCTTTTGGGACTTTGCCATTAGTTTTGATGCCCAATGGACAATTTAGAGCACCTAGTTTTAAATGGATGTATTTTATTCACCAATTTCACCTAGTTTATGTTGCATCTGTTTTGAGCTGGGGCATAACATGGAGGGCAAAGTTTATTATGACCTCATATAATTTGTATGAGGTCAACACTGTAACCCACTATGATTAGATAATTTTAATTAGACTTTTTTAATACAGTTATTAATGTTACGAAGCTCTCAGTCATCACATCATTCACAAAGCATGTAAACTGCATGGTCCCATGAACAAGCCTTCAGAAATAATAAGATGCAGATGTTTTACGCATCATTTGTGTATTGTATATATATGTAAATTAATGGATTTTGGCTGCAGCACTGTATCCATACTCCACTGAAGTGTGATGTTTGTGAAAACTGTTCAGAATCCTGTCAGGGTATCATATATAACTAATCACAACAAAGAGGAGATTCCTCTTATCCCCACATCAGAATCAGGCTCTCTTTATTGTCCCATAAAGGGAAATTAGTGTTGCAGCAGCAGCTCACAAAAGACAAGGTATATGATGATAGTTATGGCAATATGAATAAAACTCAATTAAAAGTCTAAAAGTTAACAATAAATGTCATAATAAAAAACCAACACGATATAAGAAGCACATCCCTGGCTGTGACAGGCAAAGATGTGTTTACCTTCAAGTGACCTGTGTGCAGCTTTTGGAGATGGTGTTTTTCTTTTGAAAAAAAAGATCTATTGCAAGCATCGATGCAGTGTGTTGGTATGCTTGACCTCTGACCTGTGAACCATAGCTGTGAAAGGAGAAGTGGGAGCTTTTCCTGCTGAGACATGCAGAAAACTGAGTGAAAGTCCATTTCAGCTACACTGTTGAAAGATACTGAGATAACTTTCATCTGTATCTCAGTGAGACATGTAATGTTGTCATTTAAAACTTTGTTGTTTTCTTGTTTTCTCTGACTGGTCGCAGCACTAATCAGTGGCGTAGTTTGAGAAGCAAACCCGCCTTCTGGATGACGAGGTCCAAAGATCACCATTGTTAAATTCCATTGCTATGTCATTATTATGTGTTGAGCCAGTAAATAATAAAGTAATGATAGTGAATAAAAAAAGAATGGGATTTGAAAATTTAACAGCAATAAAGTGTAGAGAAGAGTCTATGTTCCAGCACCAGTTTTTAATGTCTTAAAATCAGCAAATGATGTTTGTGAATGTTCACCAATACACAGCAGTAATTCACAGCAGCTGTTTTCAACTAAGTTCAAATTTCCATAGAAGACATTGTTGATGTTTACGTTTCACCCACTGGTGTTTATGGATCCACTTGTATCGGGGATAAATCACGTTTATACTGGTGTTCAGAAATACCAGTCAACATCTGGAAGCACAGCACTGAACGCTCTCTGAAGCTGTACGGGGTGCTCCCACAGCGAGTTTCAGACTGAATATAAAAATGTGGTTTTGTCGTCATTCATAAACGTTGCTGTATGTTTCGTGTGTGGTGTCTATAGATCCGCTTCACAGCGGGTAGAAGTCCCATTTGCAGCTGTTCATAAAAACCAGTCAGCCTCTGGAACTGACCCATGAATGTTAAAGCTGCATTCACAACACCTCTTTTAAACTGAATTTGATAACATTGTTTGGAGCTTCATTTTAAACTTTTTTTTAATGTTTTGTATCATAATCTGGTTTGTATGGATCACACTCAAACCAGCGGCTATAAATCCTTTTTTGTATCAGCATTGGTTAACAAGTGGAAATGACAGTTGTCAAAGCGGCGAGCGTTCACAAACAACAACTACAGAAACATTTAGAGACAGACTGACAATATTGAGACAAAGTTTTTTGAAGGAAAACACTCATCTGTTGTAAACCTTGATTTTCTACAGAAACTCTTAAGTTCTGTGAAGGAGGTTCAGCATTGGGTGAGATGTGATGATGTGATGACGTGGCTCTGAAATGGATCTCTGTTTGGAAACGCAAACCAGTTCTTAGAAGGCTCCAAAGTGCGGCAATAGTGTCTGATATATCAAGCTGTTTTGGTAAATCTGGGAATTAAGTGGTCCAGACCCTGGAGCAGCAAAGAAAATCTTAATCATGTTGCTCTCCTTCAACACACTTTATTGTTGGGATTAAATTTGGGAATTACTTGAGTGAACTAGATTAGACTGTTAAAACATCCCTTTTAGAAATAAGCCTAATATTTTGAAATCTATTCTCTTATTTAGTAAATAAATCTGCCAGTGGGGTAATAAATTACTGGGCTAGAATTCTTAAAATTTGATACATTTTTGCAAACAAATTTGGACTAGATTATTTTTCTATTAGACAAAAAAAAGACTAATTTTCTTGAAACCAAGTGGGTCCAGCAGCCCAGATGGGTCAAATGCAGAGAAAGAATTTCCCCATGGGGATTAACAATAGTAAATCCAAAAATAAATAAATAAAATCAAGTGTAAGAGTTTTGACTTTTCAACTTCCACTTCTCTTTCTGCAGGTCGTCATTTCAGACACAAATTCAAATGCTCTCAAAGACAGAAAAAGTGTACTTTTTTTTTTTGTGTGCGTGTAATGTTTTCTAGTGTAGCCGTGCGAAAGCCTCTGTTTTTGTGCCAGCTCTGAAACTGCTGTCATGGTAACACCATCACACCGCTTGCCGTTGGCATAGAGACAGCATCCGGCGATCCGAGAGCATAGTGGAATTTTTCTTGTGTGTAGGTGATGCCAAGTAATTCACATCGCATGGAAATAAAAGGAAAGACAAAACACGTTCAGATAAACCAAATGTCCTAGGGAACAAAGGTTATTGACAGGAAACGGGACATGTGTCCCAGAACAAAGAACTGATGTAATGAAGAAAAATCTGAAACACAAAAGAATTTTGATGTAATCATTAAACAGTTGTCTTGGCTTGACTTGTGTGATCACAAACTACATTTATAATGTTTGACGTGCGTGAGGCTGTCTTATGTTTGGAAAGCAAACTCGAGACTGATTAAAACGCCTGTCAGAGGCAGCTGGGAATCCAAAACACGTTCATCCATACCTCGTCCAACTTTTTGATTTCACTGCAACAACATATTTTTCTGACAAAATGCAGATGAATCAAAATGCATATCACACAAATGCGATGAGATAAACACCATAATTATTAACAGTAATGAATTACACTTCCCTTTGAGAAGCGAACATGTCCCCAGTTGTAAACATCACGATAACACGGATGACTAACACGTGTGAGGATTTATAACACTGCTTTTGAACAGTATATGATAGTTTAAGCTCAAAATATCTACGCATTAAAAAGAACAACATCTGTTGAAAATCTGTGTTGCATGGCTCCACTTAAGCTTTTGAAAGCTCGTCATATTTCTACAAGCCCAGTTGTGGTCCAGAGCTGTGTGGATCAGCGCAACGTAACATCAAGTGTGGTGAGGAATTTGGGCAAAAATATTTCTGATAATCAGGATTCCCGATGCAAGTTAGAGGTGGGGGTTCTGTTTTCCATCATTCCTGATCCTGGAATTTGGGGAAAAATCCGAGATCGTTTGATTCAAAGCACATTCCATCTCAAGACATAAACCCCAGTTCTGCTTCATCTCTGTATCTGATTGGATGCTTAAAATTTTGTTTTGTGATCCTATTCAGCAGTTTTGTTTCCAATGTTTTTCTGTCCTCGAGGCTTTTAAGGCTTGCCTTAAACACTGGCAGATATTGCAGAGTCCTTTTGACCTCATTGTGCATTCTTGAAGCTCTGTGTCTGTTTTTTCTCCTCTCTTCTCTTCTCTTTTCTTCCCTAGCTTCATTTTCCTCTCAGATTTCAGCTGCTCTGCACATGATGTTCCCTTCCTCTCCTGTCTTTGTCTGTCCTTTTGTCTGATTATCTTCTCGTTTTTAAGTCGTAATTTACCTTCATTGGAGTTGTCACTATTGGCAAAAATGCCACCATCATTTAAAACTGCCAATCTTTTAGGATCAGCTATATTTAAAAAAATCAGTTAGTTCATTCCATTTATTTATTTATTCATTCATTATTTTTATTATTATTTATTAATTCATTTATATGTTCTTGTCACGTTGAAGAAGTACCTACTATCAAACAGCTCTTCAGCTATAGTTTGCAGTGCATTGCTACCTTGTGAGGGGAAAACCACAAATCTGGTTACTCAGTAAAAATCTGCTGAGCAAACATTGCTTGTGAAGACAAACTTTGTATTTTCACTGAATTGGACTTGACAGCCTCTAATAGCAACATACTGAGTAAATTGCTGATCAGAAGAATTTTCTTTTTCTTTTTTTTTCCAACAAAAACATACAATAAACAGAGAGATACAAGGCAAAAGACACGATGATCCAATACGTTGAGGAGAAAGAAGAAAAAGATAATGAAATAATCATAATAAAAATAATTGATCCTAGTTTTGCTATCTGACACATCTGTTTTGTGTATTTAAAAAAAAAAAAAGACAATAAGTATAATAATATCAATAATGTAAAGGATTTTTGTTATAATTATATTACAATAGTAATAATAATAATAAGAACATTATTATTATTATTATCATTGTTATCATCATTATCATTATTATTGTTATTACTACTACTACTACTACTAATAAAAGTAATAATAATACAAAAACAAAAATACAAAGAAATTACCAAGAGAAAGAAAGAAAAAATAAAAACACAAAAATGTATTCAATATTGATGATAATAATAATAATAATGATGATAAAGAGAAGAATTTTTCTTTCTTTCTTTCCCTTTTTTAGTGCCGAGAACTTTCTAAGGTACATTTTAACTGCTCAGCTTAGGAAATACAGTAACGCTAATCATTCAAATTCTTAAGGAAAATCAAGTCTTAAATCTGTCCAGTGTGTGCAAAGACTCTTGCCCGATGACTTTAGCGCTCCACCACCCACCTTGTAACCCTGAACAGGATGAAGCAGGAATAGAAATTAGCGATCGCTCTAGAGTAATGAAGATCTTATGAAACTTAATGTGTTGATTGAGAATAGGGTAAAAATAGACGATAATCTGAATGTACTATAAGTGAGCCATGCGTAAGATGTAGGCTTGAAAACCACTACAGTTGTATTCAAGATGCACATAGCCAAAAGTACTGATGTAAAACCCTTGAAGATGTGACTTAAAGCAGCACAAAGGAACTTTTGCAAACTTTAGTTCGACAGGTTTGATGCTGTAACATTTGTTTGGCGCCTTGTGTGCGCTCTCTCTCTCTGTTTTCCCTTTCCATCATTACATACTTGACCCTCATCGTCACCTTTGCCATGATGTCAGCGGGAACTTTGTGAGCTGATTTCATCGTTGTTCTTGTGTGAAATAGTGATGCACATTTGTCTCAGGAGACAACTGGGATGGGAGTCCAATGTTACTCTGGCACGTTTTTTTGCCGATTGCTGGGACCAGCTAAACAAAGCTTCCTAAAAGAAATCAGTTTTGTTTTTTTTTGTTTTTTAAATCTTTTGTTACTGATGTTTTAACTTGAAATAAAGTATTTCATGCTGCTTTAAAGTGCAGTTTCACAGCTGCATCACTACTTTCTGATTTTGCTGCTCTCATGAAAAACAAATTGAAAATATTCATCCAATAAATCACTCATGTTAAATTTGTTTCCTCAGATTTGCAAATTGGTTTGTATTTTCCAGTAAAATAAAGTCAGTTCAGGCTCCAAAGGTACTACGATGGTGACAACCTAATGTTAAACAGACAACTGCAAACAACAAAAAACTCTTCGCCACAGTTTGACATCTGAAGGCCTGTAACAATAATTAACTTGACAACTTGTTGTATGATGTGTGAAAGCCACCTAAACTTTCTTCTTTTTCTTTCTTTTTATTTTTTTTTCTTAAATCTTACTATTGTCTGACATGCTTACATGTGTGTTCAGATGATGTCACACAGAGTAACAATGGACAGTGAAGTAAAGATGACCTAATTATTTAGGCTAGTAGACTTTTTTTTTTGTCTGCATATATGCTGTGGTTTAGTGTCAAAACCTTTCAACTTTTATATGCAATTTGATCTTGCAGTGATTTCCTAGTGTACAGGTAGTACACAGAGTGTACTTTAGTCCTCTTGACAGTCTAATCTAGCAAACTTTGTTTGAACTTGATTCTGTCAGAGGACTAAAAGAAGAAGAAAGACACATTTTTTATGAAAGGGGACATAGCGCATATTGTGAAAAATAACTTGAAAGCTCAAAATGCTTGAAAGCATTTTCTTGCTTTTTTTTGGGAGTTGGCAGTTCAAAAACTTCACCTCCTTCTTACTTCACATCAATTTGCATATGTTCCACCTCGTATCTAGCTTGGTTGAAAATCCACAAAAGAGGGGGGTGGAGTTTGAAGTGAAGTTACTGACTCCATCTCCTAATGGCCATAAATAGTCTGCGTTTGAGTATAAATGGGCCTGTGTTAATTTTGTTCATCTTTTGTTACGTAGCCTTGATGCTTAATATTACATAAGAAACGGCGCAATACAACCAGAGGTTGTGTTGTTGTTTTTTTGTTGTATCTCTATGATGTTTTGATTATACTATGTGACCGCCATTTTATTAAGACTCCATGAATTATTTTCAGTTTTTGAAAAAGAGTCTCCTTTAAAGACTTTTTTTGGTTTGCATATTGCAGTTAATGTTTATAATGTTTTTAATATGGTGATCCTGTGACATAAAATGGTCTCAATGGCACATGCAGATCTGGACAACCTGAACAACACATATCCTAAATATTATACCTTGTTATTATTTCAAAAACAGCTTTTTTGATGAGTAACAATGAGCTTGTTTTAGCAGTTCACTGCGGTGCTTGACACAGACGTCAGCCCTCGCTCATACACACACACACACAAAGACCATTATTAATGGTCAGTGTTTTGAGGAGACAGGCCTCATTTGTCTTCACTTGCAAGTGTTTACTAGTCTGATTATCTTTCACTAATCCTACTCAGTCACGCTAGTCCCACTGACATTTGGAGTCCTTGAACCCAAGCTCATAAAACATTGTAAAGTTTAAGACATTCCTACTGATTTTTGCAAAAAAATCTTGCATGTACACTCTATACTGGTCCATACTGGTACTGAGCATGCCAAACCAATTAAAATAGAATGGAGGTTGGCTGAATGCAATGTTTCATTCAAAAATCCACTATTCCAAACAACCAAGTAAGTAAGGTCAGTAAGTTTTTACTGCAAAGCTGACAACAGTCATTCACCAGCATTCCTGCTCCACTGCATTAAATTTAGACTGTCTTGTTGATTCTACTCTGGTTATCATTCTGCCTATGTCACTTACTTTTTTCTCTGATTGGTTGGTGTTCAGAGACAGTTCTGCCCCCTGGAAATGGAGAAGAACCTGACTAATGCTTTGTATTAAATAAATTTGTTTATACCATGAATCTAATGACCTTTAGATCGGAAGA
>JBAMYA010042655.1:0-14177 GCA_037176975.1 Arrhamphus sclerolepis
TGCGAAGGTCTGGACCGAAAACATCCTCTACAGTTACTTTTTTCTTCAGGGCCAGACTGTTATCTTCATCTGTCAAAGGAATCACCAAAACATAAACAAACACACATGTAGTGAGTGTGACATACAGCAGCCTAAACTGTACATACATTTATTTAGAAGTGCATTAGTGAAGAAGCATTTGTTTAGCCTCCAGAGACTCATTTGCATTTTAAGTAAGCATTTTTACCAGTCTCAGAGTTAAAACTTATGTGTGCAGTGTGATTTTCTGTGATTATCTCACTATCGTATCTCTGGAGATACAGTAGCAAATTTAACAGCCAACCCATTCTAGAGGCCAAGTAAATTAGAACAAAGTACAAATAATAAAGGAGCCCCTGGTATTGCTCTTTTGATGTGAGCAAGCATCAGTTCGCATCTTCCTGCTGTGTTCTTGGCAGATGGTTAACATTCATTTTTTTCTTTCTTTTTTTTTTTTTTTTTTTTTACCCATAACTGAAAAAGAGAGCCAAAGCTGTCAGCTGAACTGCAGGTGGAGCACACATCAGGGAGGTTTGGATATGAAGAAGAAGCATGATAAATGGTATAACCCTTTAAGAGTTTTCTGTAACTCTTTTATTTTGAAACAACTGTCAAATGTAAGCTGGCATGATGGTTGACAGTCTACGGTATGAATCGCTAATCTGACAGATTTATTTATTTTTTTTATTGAATTCTCTGAGTATCATGAGTGTAAATATCCTGTAAAACACTGGTAAGGTGTTCATCAAATTGAAAAATCTGGCAAGATACAGCAGAGTGAGAGGTGAGAGTGGGTTTCCAGCATGAGGCAAATGATATCTTTGCTGCTGTGCAGATCTGACAGGAGACTGGAGCTATTACTACATAATCATCTCTATTAAACAGGCCACAGTGACACCTCACATTAAAAGACCCATTAACCAGGGAGACGGTGACCCTTCGTGATTGTAAGATTGCAAAACCGACACATAATCATCCAAAGACACAGTGTTAGTTGTAAAAAAAAAGTGCATGAAGAAGGTTATTACATTAAAAAAGCTGCTGTTATTTAGATTAGGAAACTTTGTAATAACGATAGCAGCTCGATCACATGGGGGCGTAAAAGGGCTACTGTGTTGAGACAAGAGACGTTTTATGTATCAAGACATTAAAAAAAAAAAAAGATCTGTTCCTAACTAAGTCATAAAATTAGGTGATTATAACCTCCAATTAACAACATAAAAAATGTTGCAGCTGTGTTACTTTTTATCAAAAGCTAACAAATTGCAGGGGTAGTGTGTAAAAAGTAACTTATGAGACCACCTTTAGCCACAAAAACATTTACAGTTTTAATCCTCTTTATGATGCTATCAGTCTTATGGAATGTTGATAAAGAATTCTTGCCCTCTCCTCTTTACAGATGTTTTTAATTGCATTGAGGTTTGTGGGAATCTATTTATGCATGGTTCTGTGAAGGTGCTGCCCCAGCATTTCATATAGGTTGGGACATTGAACAGTTTATTGATTCTTTTAATTTTCTGCCATTCTTTTGTAGATTTGCTGGTGTGTTTGACAACAAAAAAAACGTTTGACTACAGAACGCTTCGGTATACAGTGAATTTCATGTTCGACTTAGTGACTGCAAGGAGGAAACGTCTTAGGACTGCAGACCAAACCCAAATCATTACCCTTCCACCACTGTGCTTGAGAGTAGGTGTTTGTTGTCATGTGCTATGTTTGGTTTTCACCAAACATCATAATTTTGGTCTAGTATTTCTAAAGGACAGTGGTGCAGAAATTTTACGATGTTTTGCAAAAAAGACTCGTCCTTACAAACCATGCTTGTTTAACTGATTTTTGGTTGTAATGTCCTGAGTTGTAGCTCTCAGGGTATTTGTGATTTGTCTGAGCATTACTCAGTCTGACCTTGGCATGAAATTACTGGGGCATCAAAACCTCTGCTTTTAAAAATGTGCTCACATTTGCTGATGATAATTTGATTTTGTACATATGTTTAGCAGCACCTGGCTGCTGCTTACCCTCCTATTTCTTTCAGAAGCCATAACGAGGTATCAGTTTGGTTTTTTCTCCACACACTTCTCATCATTTTTTTACTAAGTTTTTTGTTAAAATAAATGATTACACAGTGTAATATATTATGTATTGTTGTTTATCTGAGGTTGTATTTAAGGACCTGATGATTTAAAAAAAATGTCCTGATGTGTAAAACTTTTAAAATGTTTTCAAATGGAAAGAAACTGTGTTCTCTTTGTTGTGAGTGCTAATCAGGTGCATGCAAATGCTTCTGATTCTCGTCGTCATGGCTACACGTCTTTTATCAGTGTCTCATAAATGCAACAGATTTCAGTGACATTTGGTGGAATGTTATGCCATGGCATAAAAAAAGTACTCAAATGTAAAGTAATTTCTTGTTTCACTGAAATAAGTTTTTTTCCTAAATATTAAACATGATCATATATATGTATCAAATGCAAATGTTTCTTTGTATCCTCTGTGTTTTTATAAGTATATTGTACAACCTTGCGTTACAAGATTTTCAGTGTTGTATAATCTTAAATCCATGTCGGTGAAAGTAATCTATTGACAGGGATGACAGGAAGAAGCAGAACTCATTGTTCCTTTTTTTTTTTTTTTTTGAGTGTGATACGTACAAGGGGTCAGCAGGATGACGGAGGTGACAATCAGGGAACAGATGATCAGGATTACCAGTAGGGCAATTGCTATTCCTTTCCAGTTCCTCTGAGGTGGTGCACTGCCTACCAAGTCCTGAAAAAAAGCAAAAACAAAAAAAAACAAAGAAGAGGGAACGTTTCAAACTCAAAAGTACAAAAAAAGACTTTTCAGGCAGCAATAGCTCACAAATAAGCTGATTTTACTTTATAGGCTAAAACATACTTCTGTATAGATGATGACCTTAAATGCACAGCATTTTTGAGTACTTATCATATATGAGACAGAATTATTCTGTTGTGTCGCGGTTGGAAGAAAAGATTATCCATAGGACAGCTCATTCTCTGTCAGACAGATGCCGACAACTTGGCCACTTTTGTGCAGCGGCGCTGCATAATCGAGCTGCTCCCTGCTGCTTGCATACGAAGAGACCCTGCAGCTCTCCCTGATAGCTGGAGTGGAGCTACGGCTTCAGAGCAGACACAACGAGCAGAATAATGAGCTGCTCTCCTCACACAGCCCAGCAGATGGTAGATGGCTAATCAGCACTGTTTGAAACGTATCTACCACAAAAATCCACAGGACATACAAAACATTTTGAGAGCAGACATGTGGGAGGCAGCAGCCAGGTGGCTTCAGGATACTAACCAGTACCTTAAAGCATATGTCTTTGACTATTTTAATCTAGAAGCAATTTTAAAAATGGTTACTCTGTGATTTCTTTGGCACAAGCGCACACTATCATCTACTTATCAACATACTGTGGCCATGATACAGCAGTAGAGACACACAGTTATCCTGGGTAACTTCAACTGTCTGCTGGCTTGTGGCATTTTCACATTTATCATAAAAATGATATACTGATATTTTTCTAATAACAGGACCAGTTAGACTACACAGGAAGTTGATGTTCAAAAGAATCATTAAAATTGGTTACACCCATTTGAATAAGAATACATAATGATGACACCCCCCCTCCCCAAATAAGCCACTGCCTCAGTCATAATCAATAAACCCAAAAATTAGGTTTTAAAGTCTTTTTTTCTCTCTACGTTTATAAGACTGAGATTGCTGAGAAGGCGGTGAAGTCTGCATCCACCACCAGAAGCCAAATACTCATGTGATCCATCCTCGGCTAAGTGATAACTCTAAGAAATTAGCTATTCATTCGTCTAGCTGAAAGCTCTTGAGTAACTCTGTAACCCCAGCTGCTCGCTACCATTGACAAGCAAGTTACTGTTCTTTAGGCGCTAATGACCAGCTGAGCAAGGAGCTGATCCTTATTTAGCAACCATTAAAGCTCCAGGTCTTCCTGACTAAATCTCCCCAGGCTTTGCACACCTGGAATTTGACAGCCTTTTTTTTAAATTTTATTTTATTTTATTTTTCCTGGCAAATCCTCTAAGTTCCATCACGCTGCAGGTTAAGACGGCCACTTCAGGTCTCTCAGCAGATGTTCCTTTTTGGCTTTAGCTGGGCTACTTGAGTACAGTCAAGGACTTGTCCCGAAGCCAGTCCAATATTGATTTGGCTCTTTGCTCTGGGAAATGTTGTAATCATAGGAAAAACTGTCAATTCAAGTCTAAAGGCATGCGTACCTTACAGCAAGTTCCTTTCAAGGACGTTTTAGTCTCTGGTCACATGCACTTCCTGAACTTGATGTGGGTGCTTGATATGCACCTAGATTAAGTTTAAGAAACATCCTAACATCCTTTTTTTTAAAAAAAAAACAACAACAAAAAACTGAATGTAGAATATGAAGACTTTTATTGTCTTGAATTACTCTACTCTGTTTGAATTTAAATTGATCACAGAATGAGTCTTTTTTTTTAAGTGTGAACACAAAAAAAAAAACATCCAAGCATGGCGGTAAATGATGTGATGTTTCGTATAAAGATAACAAATCAGTTGCTTGCTCAGTGGTCACGTTGACTAAACAAAAGTAGCACTGAAATGTAAATGAGTCTTCTGAATCTCGATCATGTTGAGCTGAGAGTGAAAATGAGGAAAATGAAAAACCACTGGCGACACATTATTCCACAGATGATGAGACAGTTCTTTGCCAGTCCAGTGCTTATTCTCAATGTTTAAATAGGAAAAAATAAACTTTTTTCACTTTTTCTTTGTATTTTCTTAAAAAAAACAAAAAAAAAACACTTATAATTGAATAAAACAATATACTCTACCTTTGTGGTGATAAACAACCCTGGCTGAGAATCACTTTAATATCAGTTATGATTTAATGAAGAGCATCACGAGGGTTGAAACGTTAAGCTTGGAAATCAGTCAGGAGTCATGGGATTAACAGTGACTAGTTTGCACAATCATCCAACAACACAAATGAATCTCCCTGCTCGCAGTTAATGAGGGAACCAAGCATCCCCAGCCACCTGTAGCAGGCCAGCTGTTGGTAGCTGTGCTACCAATTAAACCTGGTCTTTGTCTGCTTGTGTTGGGCAACAGAGCAGCTCAGTGAACCGTTCACGAGTTAATGACGGGTCTGTTTCCATGAGGGTAAAGGACAG
Source organism: Arrhamphus sclerolepis (assembly GCA_037176975.1). NCBI lineage: Eukaryota > Metazoa > Chordata > Actinopteri > Beloniformes > Hemiramphidae > Arrhamphus > Arrhamphus sclerolepis. The sequence continues at coordinate 5,214 of JBAMYA010042655.1, forward strand.
TTCAGCTCCTGAACAAAGATGATACTTTGTGTCTTTAAAGTTGCTAAACTGCAAGTTGCTTTCCATTAAAATGATTATAATGACGTATTGTGTGTGTGTGCGCTTTTGTTTTGTTTGTTCACCTGGTGTCTTTGCCCAGTTTGTCTCACAGTAAAGCAAATCAATACTGAAAGCAGTGAGTACACATAGAAAAACAGCAGGCACATCAATAAGTTGACTTATTGCTGCAGTGGAAAGGTTTTTCACAACAAGGTGCATTGACTTGTGTGCCAGATTCATAAGATTTTTTTTCTTCCCTGTCTTATCTCTTGATAGAAAAGACATGCTGATCACAACCCCTGCAGACCTCTGACCAAGCCAGAAATAAAATGTTCAGATACTTTGACAGGCTTACAGATAATGGCCTTGTTCCTGCCTATGTTTACATTTCTCTCACATATATATATATATATATATATATATATATATATATATATATGTATATAGATAGATAGATAGATATTTAGATAGATAGATAGATATAGATATATATATATATCTTAGAGGCTGAAAAAGACAGAGTTGAGAGAGGGCAGCTGATTAAAATGCAGCTTAGAACAGCATCCACCTCAGTGCAGCTGGTACCTAATGGGTAGGAACAGACATATAAATGTAACGTGGATTTTGTGAACCTCACAGAGGAAGAATTATACTGCTGGTCTGGGATGTATACGTAGCTCTCATATTTCCTCCTGTTAAAAAAAAACAACAAATGTGCAATGCCTTTGTGCAACTGTCAGATGGCAAAATCTTTCAGACAGCAAATATGTTGTATCTGAATTATGCCACCTGTGGATTAAATCCGACAGCAGAAACAGTGGACGGAGACAACTTAATAATTTCAGACAGCCTACACTTGCCATTTTTGTAAATGGACACCTGATAAGTGAGTTCAGTCTAAAAGAGCTTGATTTTCTCTCCATAATTCTAATGGAATGAACACAAGCAGTTGGCTCACAAAGTAAATCAACCTTCATTGACCCCCATATAAAAATGACTGACTTTAAAGCAGAAAGAAAAAGAGATTGATTACAGCCTGATGCAAAAAAAAGGCTTAGGTCTCTATCCTTAGACTTGACCTCCATAACAACTGTAGTGGGGTGAATTTTTCTGAACTTCATCAGGTGATATATATTATTAGAAGTGTGATTTTTGAATGACAGATGAATTGCAGTTTATGGTGTTTATGGTGCTAGCTGTCATCACCTTCATGACTTAGCTGTGGATAAAGACCTAACTGGGTTGACCTGGATGAGTCTGGTTCTGTGGGCAGCAGCTATGTTTGCTCACAGCCAACAGCTGTTGCCAGGGTTTCGCGAGGCTGACTCCACCCAGCCCTGGTTGATGCTACCAAAGCAACATTTGAAACAAATACTGTTGGAGCTGAAACTAGTACTTGCAGAGCTCTGAGTGATCTCACCTTAGACCCTCAACTAGCTGATGTGACCATGCCCTGGAGTTCTATCTGCACTCAGTTTCGACAGAGTTCAGGGCAAAGTTAGTGGAAGGGTCCAGGCCAACCTGGAGGCTGGCTCAACTGGAGGAAAATCTCCATTAAAAAATGGACAGTACATCAAATCTGTATTTTAACAGGTTTTAACAAGTTTTATCTAAACATTGGAACACACAACATCAGCAACATTTACAGTCTTACTTCCAATGAGACATTCAGAACCACTTTCCTCCTTCACATGTCATCAAGTTAGTGCCAAAAGCAACAGTTGTTTTAACATTTGATCAAATTGCTTCCTCCCGCAAGGCATCGTGGGATATGAAGTTTATCTTTTTAAATAATAATGTAGTTAACTCAGTTTCCCGCAACTGTAACCCTTTAACATCAATTTTAAACTGTAAATTAACATTGTGATTGAATAAACGATTCCAATGACTACATTTTTTCCCGCATGGGGTGTGTTCTATATGATTGGCTGAAACAAGGAAGATCTGATTGGTTGCAGATCATTCCATGTTAAAAAAAAAAAAAAAAAGAAGACATTTGTGAGTTCAGGCAAGTCAGAGGAGTCTCAGAATTCACACACAAATGCAGCCAAGTCCACAGACCAGAAGCCATTTGTGAATCAAGTTATATTTATGTGTGCATCAGAAATATATGTGTGAATCATGTCCTGTGCATTTGCGAATATTGAGACACCATAATGAGCTCCATAATGAAGAAATTGTCAGTTTCCGGTCTCCACACTAGGCTGAGCACTTTACGCACTGTTACATGTGTCTCTGGTGCCAACGTGTGGTCTGTCGTACTCTCATTCCACTTTCTTTTCAGTTCAGCAGAGTTAGCTATCCATTTGCAGAAGTTCATCCCTGCTGTTGCCAACATCTGTTCCGCAGCTGTTGTGACATAATGAGCCTCTTCAATGGTGGGTGAGCCTGCAAGAACTCATGTCTTCTAGAATAATTTTCAATGGTATTGGGCACAGCAGACGTCTGTAGCTTTCTGACACTACACCCAGTGACTCCAAGCTTCTTATCTGGATTTCACATTCGTCATTTCTCAAATAGGTTGCCACACATCTGAGGATCTCTTAACAGGGGTTAAGTTCAATAGTTTTGTCATGAGCACTGATCACCACGTCTTTCCTTCCAAATCTATGCTGCAGTAGCGTGATTGCATTGTCATAATTCTCATCCGTTAACATAAACTACTGCCACTACTTTCGCAGCTCATTTAGTGAGATATGTTTTTAGATAAGAAAACTTCTCCCTTTTGCACAGCACATCATTCTGGTGAATTGCAGCCTCATATTGGCTCAAAATTCTTGCCACAGACTGACATCTCTATCATATTTGTTGACTCAGTTTGGGTAGCTTTACTGTTTGTCTCAGGCTAAGGAGTCAGCCAGAGGCGTCACCAGCTGATTTTACCAATTCTTCAGCCCAGGGTAAAGCTCAGCCTGGAATAGCCAATGCCACAGAACCAGTAGTAGCCGCGACTCTAACTCTAACCACTATCAATCGCTAGCCTGGTCCTCACCAGACTCTTTGCACTTCATTTTATTAGTACAAAGATGTGGTGAAGTGAAATGACACATTCAAATGCTTCTCATACAGTCAGAAATGACAGAACATTTTAACAATAGTTTAAAATCATTACCTGAATAAGGCTCCAGAGTTGCTTCACTATTAATCTACCCAGAGCTGTTTCTATTGATTCACCAATTCACTTAATCGATAAGAGAGTTCAGATCAGAATTCAGACCAAAGTTGACTCCAGGTTTTCCTGGTTAACAACAAATATTCAATCAAACATCTACATATTTTTTTACGGTCTGATGTTGTTTCAACATTGTTCCCTCCTCAGAAACAACGGACACAGGACTACCTGGAAAGCACAGAAAGTAAGTTATAATTTCTCTACAGCATGTTTTTTCCTATGGAAAGGTTATCTGGCTATTCAATGTTAGCAGATCCAACAGCAGCTCAACTAACTATTTTCATTCAACAATAGCATAAAACTACCATAGATTTCTTTTCCACAGTTAGACCGTTTTGTGAGACCAAGAATGAGGTCATGTCTGTTCTGATATTTATTGTTGAGATTTAAAATCCATCCATTGATCCAATAGTAATGACATAATGTAATGACATCTAAAAATGTTATTGGGAGATTAGGATTTTAGTATTTCACTATTTTCTGCATAAAACAGTGCTTAAACCCTTGTCTGACAACATTAAATTTTAAAATTCAGATTGTAAGACCATTGGTTTACTATGGGTCCACTACTGAAACTATGCCTAACATGTTATTTGTTTTTTATTGAAGTTATTTCATGCTAATATCTGGAATTATTTCAGCTGTCAGTAGAAAACCCATCTTAATCCCACTCCATCTCTCAAAGGAGGTTGATGCTGAGTGTGAGTCAGAGGTCAGTATGCAGGGACAATGAAGAGACATCTGTTGCTGAGGTGATGATAAAAACTGTAGGGTAGTTATCAATGAAATGTGATTTTACAGAGCCTCATTTAAGGCTCAACACAATTTCAAACTGAAAATCCAAAATGTATCCTGAAATCAATATTTACTTTGAGAGGAGTCAATAACAGAAACTTCATTAAAGACATTGCTGTTTTAAAATCATAATCTATCAACCTTCTAAAATGTACCAGAATGAAGGAAATGAGTCTACTTTATTGAAAAGTCCCTGGGGGAGGACCCCAGATCATTCGCCCTGTAATGAACCATTTAACCATCAAAGTAACATGATGATCAACAGATGGAGGTGCAGAACAGAGATTAAATGCAATTGTTTGACTCGAGATGCCATTAAAAAAAAAAACATTATACATTGGATAAGATAGATCAAACATTAGATGCTTATAACATTTTACTGAATGATACATTACATGCACCATCACACTGATTAAATGTATAAGCACCTGGAAACTAAATAATAAATAATTTGTGCAGTCTAATGTAGTCTGTTATCTACTATAATAACATCTTGTATGTACTGCATACAAATTAGGAAAAAAAAAAATCCTTGGCTCATCTTTAAATTCACATCCGATCCAGCCAGGAAAAGCCCAGGTTACTCTTAAGTTCTAGAAACGCCCCTGGAATCAGCTGGACTGGCATGGCTTACTCTTTGTAGGGCTGCAGTCAGGGTCTAATCTGCCCTCTGTACCATGCGCTGTGCCCGGCATTTGGACAAGATGATACGTTCTTTGTAATCCTCTGAGGCGTCAATCTCCGCCTCCAAGTTATATCCAATGTGGTTTGCGGCTCCATTTCACGGTCGAGTTCATACAAAGTGTTTTCTTTAACAAACATCTCCAACAATGCGCTCAGGTGGTCGCTATCCAGATTTGGCTTGAGTCGATCTGATGTATGAGTTGTGTGGTAGCACTTCTGATCGTAGCCCTCCTCTGTTTTGCTCTGTTTTTTTCTGACGTCCCTCTTTTGCTATTTCATAGGTTACATATTCATCTTCAGCTGAATCCGGCTGGGATACACTCATTGGGTCTCCGCACCAAAAACCACTGTAGAAAATGAAAAGTTATATCTAAACTTAGGAACCCATAACATCAGCAACATTTACAATCTTACTTCCGCCGAGACATTCAGAACTAGTTTCCTCCTTCGCATAACGTCATTATTACCAAAAACAACACTTGTATTGACGTCCAATCAACACGCCTCCAACCCGGAAGGCATCATGGGAAATTAAGTTTAAAAATACTTTTTAAGCTAATAATGTAGTTACCTTAGTTTCCTGCAACTGTAACCCTTCAATATTAATTGTAAACTGTAAATTAGCATTGTAATTCAGTAAATAATTCCAATAAACTAATAAAACTTACATTCCAATACCCTTAATGAATAAATTATTAACTATCAAATAAAGTTACAGAGAGACGTATGGATGATGACACTGATGATTGAGTCTATGTTCAACACACACAACACCAGGAAGGTATTACAAAGGTTTCTCGTATCCCTTCTGTTTAGCTACATCATGTTCAACAGAGCCTACAGAGCAACAGCAGTTTACATATACATAAAACAATCCTTGTGTACTAAATTTCCATGGTAGCAAGATGTGAGGAATGTTTTCTTCTTGTGAGGATGTTTGTAGGAGTACTCTATCCCCCGGGCCCTTTTAATGGCCTCATAGCTAAGCTTACAAATTAGTCTGAGAAATATTAATTAGCCAAAATAATCTCAATTCATTTCTGTGTCATATGGACACTTTTACACACAATAAAAGTAGATTATGCTAACTTATATTAACTATGTAATTAAGCAATTTTGAGTCTGATATTGTTCATTTTCATGTATCTTATTTGCTTCAACTTTGCCACAGAAACAAGAAGAAGCAAAATAAACTTTCTGACCTAGTTTTCTGACAGTGACCACTCACTGCCCTTCTGATCAGCTGTCATGCTGGATTCTCTGAATGTGAATCTGATGTGTCATTGACACATCCAGATGCAGAAAACATAATCTCTGTCAGAACAGCCTTCGTGACCCTCAGTTGATTTCGTCTTCTCCTGGAAAGTAAGAACTCATTTATTGTATTTCTCATTAAAATGCTGAAAAAGAGTATTCAAGACTGAGCAGACAAAGTAGCACCATATACGTATTTAAAAACCAGTCAATCAGCCCACTGTTATTAAGTGGCTAAGCTCTGATTGCTTTATTCATGCAGAGTGCTGCATCCCTGTGTGAAATATGCAGTGTTTCATCCACCTACTCAACTGCATGCAAAGCCCTGAGCTCAGACTGATTTCCTTTATTTAAAGCATATGAAAATTGGTCAACACTGTTTTCAGAAAACTACATTTATGAGTATAGAAGCCAACTTTAGATGAATCATTCAATTTCTCTGATGTTGAACATGTTTAAGTGAGCATGTCATTTTTCCAAGGAGCTTTTAGAGAGTAAAATCTGTAAAAGATGAGAAATCACGACTTTTTGGAAGCATATTGAGCCACTGGTGTGTGTGTGTGTGTGTGTGGGCCATCTCCTTCTGTTAGCTTGTGTGTGGAGCATGCATGCATGCCTTACAGGTGATAACAATAAAAGCCGCATCAATAAATGAGAACTGCAGCCATTTTCACTCTCCTCTGCACAGACACTTCTAAATAAATCTGGTGCATTCCAGTACTGACAACTTTAAAGGGCAGAAAAAAAATCTCATGAGGGGGAAACAACAACATTTCCCTCAGTCTATGTCTTGGTATTTCCAATCTGTTTGGAGACAAAAGGGGCTGTAAGAATGGTGCATCTTTTAAGGTCAAGCCTCCTTTACCCCACTCACCACCACCCACCCACACCACTCACTCTAATCCTCTCTCCCTCCTACTTTCCTTTGTCTAACCAGCTCTTTGTCTACTGAAGTGTGAAATGGATCTTTCCTGATCTCTGAGCACCTGGTTTCCAAGGGAACCAAGAGAGTTGTTTGAGTCAGATTTGCAGTGAGAATGAAGTAGCCAGAGTTGAGTACAGTGACGACTAATATCCTGTGTGTCTGTGTCTGAGGAGGGTGTAAGGGCTTAGGAATTGAACGTGCCACAAAGACACCCAAGAAAAACAGAAGATAAATTGGAGAACTGAAACAAAAGCAAAGTTCTGTTGTCTAAAGATACTGGACACTTGACACATGATACATCACTCCACCATATTCTAGTATGGGAGTAGTAAAATACAAGAGGAGCGGTAGGCTGTGGACAGGAGGGTAAACATTTCCTCTGAAACAGCATCAATAAATGATGAACATTCATGAGTGAGGTTAAGAATTCATGCCAGCTGGCATTTGGTTCATGAATAGCCAGGCTTGTCTGCCTATCCACCCGTTCCAGTCTTTGTGAACTTTGGAAAATGTGAATTGGAAGAGTTACACCCAACTGAAGCCAAACAAAGACAAACAAAATGTTTAATTATCTGAGATCAGTTCTGATAAAAACACATGAAAAGACCTTCACGAGGTGAGTCACCTCTTCAGGCTTCATAACAAATCACAAACAAATTTAAAATGTCTGCCTAAAACATTAACAAGGACTGCACATTATGCTGTGCATTAAAGGAAAATTAGACTTTATGAAGACTCATAGTGTTCATGTCAGGGAAGAAGTGAATACTTTTAAGAGAAAAAAAGAACAGGAAAGAAGGGGTGATAGAGAACTGTGTGGCTTTTGCTGACATCAAATGAAATAAAAGTAGATAATGTTACATTAAGGTTCATCTTTTGCTGCAGTCGTGTAACACTATACAACTGGGCAGAGTCTGCTGAGAATTATGGGGCATGACATTTCAAATTCTTCTTAACACGTTCCACCTCATTGAGGGCATTTATTTTTGCCTTAATCATTTGGCAGTTTTCAAAACAAGTGTATATCTGATGTATAACTGATTTCAGGCAGAAAACATACTGAAAATGAATGTATGCCCATTAAAAACAGCTGGTCCTGTGATGGACTGGTGACCTGTCTGCGGTGTACCTCAGTGACTGAGATAAGCTCGAGTAGATCGCCTGTGACCCTGAAAAGGAAGAAGCAGGTATAGATGGATGGATTGCTTCTTCAACTGTAGGGTATGTGATTTTTTTTGGATGGCATCAATTAAATACTAAGAGCTAGCTCCTTCTTCCAGTGCTTCCTGAGAAAATATTCCCATCCCAACTTCACATGCGCAAGCACCACTCTTGTTGATTGGGTGGAGCAATGATTGTCATGGTTTTTGGGGAGCCTTATGCTCCCAGTATGCATGTTTCCAGCTTACAGAGCTGGTACATAGTTGTGTATGAAGACTATTTTCTGTTTTTTTTTCAGTGTGCCCACATGATGGACAGCTAACAGATGGTGAGGAGATATTCACTGACTGTGATAACAAATGTTCCAGGCTTGATATAACATAAAATGTACTATATAAAAATAATAATAATCATACATTATAGTACTTCCAAAGAACTGATTAACTTTCTGCAAGATAACATGACCCCTGTAACCAGGAGACCCATTCTATGAGAAATCTAATCCATGATCTTTTCTGTCATCACAACACCTTTATGTGTGAATTGTTGTTCTTTTTCCTTATTTGCTGTTCAGTGCTGAGTTTCTGTACACTTGTGAATGTAACAGAAAAAATACACCTAACACTGGAAGTTACACGCATGAGAGTCTTCAGCTTGGACCAGTATGATAAAGTCATGTTTATGAAAATTAAAACAATAATGTAAGACATGCTAGAAGCATTCATATTTATGAAGCCACCTGGGATGCGATTCATTAATTCTTTGTTGCTTTGTCACTACAGCTGCACTTTATTGACACATTATTGACATAAAATTGGCTATCTTCACGCATCTGTTCTTATTTCCTTTCTTTTTTCTTTCTTTTTGATGTGGTTATTGTTGGGTTTTGTTCAGTGTTGAAGTTCTGGGTTCTTGTTTTCTTGTCTCTGACCTT
>JBAMYA010042656.1:0-39682 GCA_037176975.1 Arrhamphus sclerolepis
GGGGTATCCCCAGCAGTAGTTTGTGTATTTGTGTTTCTGTGAGGGGGGTTATAGAGGACACGGCTCTGGAGAAGAAGCTGTTCTTCAGTGTGCTTGTCCTGGCATGGATGTGCTCTGTATCTGCGTCCAGAAGGCAGGGAGACAAACAGTCCATGGACTGTTACTGGCTTTTCTCCTCAGCTAGTCAGCAGAGACAGTCTTTAGGTATGTATGTATGTATATATATATGTATATATATATATATACATACATATGTATATCTGTATATCTTAAGGTAACACAGGGGGGCTTGGTTTTACCACGAGGTTCAACACTCAAGTGATGAAGAACTGGCAGCCAGCTCCTTATACCGTGGTGACGACTGATGAACTGCAGGTGTGTGGAAGCACAGCTGCTAAGATCCACCCCCCAGACTCTGGTCCCATAGCGCCTTTGAGTGGAAACCTGGAAGCATCAGACAGAGACAGCCCAGATCCCTGACAGATGTAGTGTGTCACCTCTCCTATTCATCACAGTTACAGAGCTCTTAGCTATTTTCAGAAGAAGCTCTAATGTTCAGGGCTTGCAAATTATGAATCAGAATATTATTATAAGTCAACTAGCAGATGATACCATGGTGTTTCTTAAAGGCGCTAGTATGGACAGGCTTGATCTGCGAAACATGGAAGGTGGGATGGATGCGCATGTGGCCAGGGAGGCGAAGACGGACAGAGGTGGGACTGACAATGGACACGACCTCATGAGGACCTATGAAGCTGGGGGAGAGTTTCCTGGGGATAGACTTCAGAGGAATGTCTCGGAAGGACAACCAAACCTTCTGACCTGGAACATAATGGAGGAGCGGGAGTTCTTTTCCAGTCAGCAAATCTCTTATTCTGTTCACTCGTGCGGTTGAGGGCTGCGATGGTGCTGGCCCAGATGTGATCGATGATCGTGAAAATAGTGGTCATACCTTTAGAAACGGGGAGCCCGGCGACGAAGTCTATAGCAATGTGGGACCAAGGCCTGGAGGGAGTGGCAAGAGGCTGAAGCAACCCGGCAGGAGGCTTGTTGCCCGTCTTATTTCTGGCACAGATGGGACAGGCTAGGATGTAATCCCGGACGTCCTTGTGAATGCTGGGCCACCAAAACCTACGAGTGATAAGTGACCCGGTGCGACTGACTCCAGGATGACACGAGAATTTTGGGAGGATGAATGGCGGATTATACCAGCTGCTAAAGAATCATCATAACATAACATCAACATTAATGAACTAGAATTATTACACAAAAAATGTAATAATAGTTTTTAAGACAACATTTAGCAAAACAAGTGTACCTTGGTTTGATAAGAAGGAAAATTATGGGATATTATGAAAAGAAAGATCATATAAAATTAATGTCCAATGTCCAATTTGTTCTCCCATCCAAGTACAAAGAAATACATTTCAAAACACTACATGATATCTATCTGTCGAATGAGTTTATAAGACATAGATTTAAAATTGATTGTAATAATTGTATATGTAACAAACATGAAACAACAGAGGTCTTATGGCTGCCAGACCCCTCTCATTTTTTCACTGTCAGCCTGTTAAAATATTATGGGAATCTTTGCATAACCTCCTGACCATTAAGTCCATCAATATAGACCCCTTTTCAACAACTCAAATGATTTTATATGGATATGTGTCTGAAAATAAAAGTTTTGAATATTTAATTAATAACATTATCAAAAACATTATAATTTTAAAATTCTACATACATACATACACACACACATATATATATATATATATATATATATATATATATATACGCACATACATATAAAATCATTCTTATCAATATTTTCCTGAAATGCATAACCTAATAATAGCTTTACCTGATTTGTTAATAAGTGAGATGTTTTGTAAATATTAGGAGGTATTATACTGTTGACTATGTAAATTTTATTGCTCTTTTCTGAGTCACTCGCTGTTCTTAATAAAGTTCCTAGAGAAAAAACAAAACAAAACAGTATGTTATTTTAAACATGCAATTGATATAGGTTGATCAGAAATTGTTATATTTATTGCTGATTAGAAAACCATTTACAGGACAGCACAAGCATTGAGCTTCAGATCAATGGTTTTGATCACAATAGCAAACAAACTATTTACAGAACAAGTTTTGCAACAATGAATACAACATATGCGGTTGCAATTATGAAATGAAGTGTAATGAACAAGAAATGAAATAATCTCAGTGCAGAACACATGCACATGCACACAGTAAAGTCTTTTAATTGTACCAGATCACAGTTCACATCTACAGGTAGACTTCCCCTAAGGTCAATATAAAGAAGAGAGCCTGTCTGTTAGCGTTCTCTATGAGCTGATTTATTTAAAGGTGTCTGATGTTAATGCGCATCACACCTACGTTCGATCACGTACTGTACAATAAACGGCATTTAAAACTCACCGCTGCTCCTTTTATACTTCATTTTCTGTTTAAATGTTTTTCCCAATCAACAAAATGATTTCACACGCGGCGAAGTCAGAGATTTGGCTTCAACATAATGTTTTCTTCTGACGTCACTGCTAAGAATGTAAATATACGTCTTAGAATTGTGTGAGAGCTTTTGAAACTTTGGTAAACGCGAGAAGAATGTGACAAAAAGTATAAATATCTTTCAAGCGTGTCTTTTCTTCTAATTCTTTCTTGATTTTAAGTTTTTTGGCTTTTCTTTTTTCCCGCTGCACTGCGCCATTGCTTCTTGTCCATTTTTCCTTCCCGACTCAAATCCATCAACACACATGTCACCATGGCAACCACACACACACATGTATATATATATATATACACACATACATACATACATATATATATATATATATGTGTGTGTGTGGCAACTTGGGGTTTGCATATTGTTTTAAAATCAAAATTACCATGTAAGCTGTTAAATCTAGAATCAATTTACAATAATAAAGCCGACAATGCCCTTGGAATTACACTCCAGGAAGCCTAAAAAAGGAACCAAATGTCCATTCTACTGGAAGAGACAAGATTCAAATAGATTCAGCAAAATTTATTAAAGTACCAAACAATACAAAAAAAACCCATTAAAAATACTTGACATTTGTTTAAATTACAAAATCCTATAATAAAAGACAAGAGGGTTAATTTATCTTCTTTTTAGACAGAATCTTGGCTGAACATTGTAAGATATCAGGAAAAGACTGAGGCTTACCAGTGGGGAAGGCTGTGAGGGCAAGGGGGCAACATCCAGTGAAAAAAAGGAATCACCCTAGACGCCACCAAAACACAGCAACCAAATGAGAAAAAAAAGGGGTGCGCCAACAAAATAAACACACAAAACGAGACACCGCCACCAGGGATCACCACCACAGAGCCTCAGTCCCTGAAACAAAATGAAGAAAACACAGCCTTTATAACACGGCAAACATCACAACATTAAACAGATTTACACTCAGTCCATTTAAATAGCGCAGTGAGAAGCTGCAGCCAGTAGCGCGAAGCCCTAGCCGATAATATCTTTATCTTCAAGGCAAAACAGCAGCGAGTCCCAACTGGGAAGCAGCAGGAAGGCTCATCAGGGAGCTGCAATTGAGTATATTACAAAATAACTGTATGAGCAGGTTTAAGAATAAAGCGCTATACGAGCATTTGTTTACATTAGGAACGCAAGCAGCAGCATGGCTAGCCCTTACCTTCAAGCCATAAAGATCGGACAGACAAAGGATGGATTGATGCTTATACCCAGGAAACACAGCAGAGGAGAGGCTAACCTGAACAACGACAAAACTCAGCTTACGTTAATGTCCATTATGGCAAACTACAACAATACAACAGCAACACTTACCCAAAGATAGTTTTGAACAGCGGAAGACAGACGTCATGATGCAAGCAGTCTACGTCAGACAGGTAACAACGTACTTTTATACAGAAGCTGAAATTGGCCGTATTAAAGTGGCAGCATACTATTTATGCTGCTACAATTGTAATTGTAACATTTTCATGTAGACATTAAAGCTGTGTGAAGTCACCTCCTCAGTGGTAACCCGGATGGAGACAAAAGTCAACACCTTCATCCGTAAATGACTGGGGCTCCCAAGGTGCTTCTCAGCAACGTATGGATGGAATGCGCTCCAACTGCCCCTAAAATCCATCACCCTTGGGTATAGACAGGAGAAGGCCAGACTTGTCATGGAGCTGAGGGAGTCCTCTGATACAGCTGTGAAAGACCAGGGTGCAGAGGGCAGCAAGCAGGTTACAACACCAACAAGTGGTGGGCAGGGTCCAGCTAGGGAGGGCAGGACTTGGATGGAGGGAGCCACCCTGTCTGTGGTCCAGAGCAAGTAGGAAGGAGAGGAAGGACCTGGTGGCTGCTGAGACGGCCAGAATGGAGCAGGAGGAGCTCAGAGTCAAAGCCATTGCTCAGGGTCAGCAGGGCCGCTGGACAACATGGGAGGGGGTGACAAGAAGAACTGTCAGCTGGGCGGATCTTTGGAAGATTCCACAGGCCCGCCTCAGTTTTCTCATTCGAGCAACTTATGACACCCTACCCTCCCCTCACAACTTGCATCAGTGGCTGGGAACAATACAATCGTGCAACCTATGCGGTACCAGCAATGCCCCACTGCAACACGTCCTGTCAGGATGCAGGACAACTCTAACGCAGAGGAGGTTGAGATGGCGTCATGACCAGATACTCAGAAAGCTGGCCGAGATGGTGGAAACAGCAAGGCGTTAGGCAAAAAGAAGAGAAACAGCAGGAGCCAAAAACAGCATCTACTTCCTCAGGCAGGGGGAATTGCCAGCTGGAACAGGAAGGAGGCCACCACCCAATCTCCTCAATCAAGGCACAGAGTGGAGGCTGGCAGTGGACGTGGGGCGGCAACTCCAGTTTCCCCTGGAGATCTGCAGTACCACTCTGCGGCCTGACATGGTCTTATGGACCACAGCGGAGAAAAGGCACTGTTGGTAGAACTAACTGTGCCATGGGAGGAGGGGTTGGCAGCTGCCCATGAGCGAAAGAGGGCAAAGTACGCTGATCTACTGGCGGAGTCCAGGGAGGCCGGATGGAGCACAAGGCTCTCCCCTGTGAAAGCAGGGGCAAGAGGCTTTGTGGCAGACTCTACAATGCGGCTCCTGAGAGACCTAGGCCTACGGGGCAACAGGCTGCAGAGAGCGATCAGGGGGCTTTCAGAGGATGAAAAAACTGCAAGTATGTCTCAGGCCTAAGTGGGTTTTAAGAATGGTTCTTATGAGTAGTTTGTTGAATGAGGTTAATATTCACTTACCACTTAATGGCCGTAGGTTCACATCAGTCTGTCATCTATCATTAGATGGCTTCTTTGACAGACAGAATGCGCTTTGATCATACCAGTGGAGGCTTTGGCTGAAAACAACTGGCGAGATTCTCTGATTGAAATGTCGAGGGAGGAGTGACGGCTGTCTCATTTCCTGCTGCTGTGGTGCACGCCTGTGTCCTTTTCATTAGAGTGGCCATCCATCATTTCCAGGCAGAGCCTGCATAAGAATCTGTCAGAGCTGATGGGGATGGACAGCAACCCCAGACTGTCAGGTTGTTCCAAGACCTCTCGCTGTTAAATCTCTTTATTTTTTAATATAAAAATGAATTAATTATTTTCTTTTATAGGGCAATGTTTCCAAATTGGAATAGTTCCAAAATTCCCATCTTTACTTTCTTGTAATTTACTGGACAGTTCCCAGAGATTTACTGGAAATGCTCCACCTCTTTCCACCTACGTCTAGATTCGTTCTTACATATAAGAACTCGACCACATTACAGTAAGAGTTCACAAATAGAAGGACAGTGCTGAATACATGCTATGAACATGGCGCCCAAAGAATCAGATGTGTGTCAGCAGTTTTGATGTACAGTAAACCTGGGTCAGCGGGCAACATGCAACACTGACACAGTAATACAGAGTAAAAGGACATCAGGTAAAACTGGAATAGAAATCAAATGTAAATATATGTTTTGTTATGTTTTTAAAAAGTCCACTTCAAATCAAAGTATTTGTAGAAAACAATGCATTAAGTCAGTGGTAATGTTGGGTGTGGCATCACTGCTGAATTGGTGGTTGTCCTTTAGATCAACCTTTTAGGGGCAGAACCAGGCTTCTAATGGCTTTTCTATTGTTTTGTCTGCTTCCCACCGTCTGTTGGCTAAGAGCTGATGCAGCTTCATCCTGACACTAATGCACCACTACACCCAGCTCTCTGCAACCACTTCCAGCTCACAGTTACATTACAGCAGATGATTCCAGCTTTCCTGTACAGCGACTTGTGCTCCTGACTCACTCGCAGCAGTTTAACGTAGATCACATTACGCTTTCCTCTGTTGCTGTTTCTACTTTACTGCCTTGTTGTCAAACAAGAGCTTCAGAGCTTCAGTGGAAAAACTTCACAAGTATTGATTTTTTTTGTAGTTTGCTGAAAATAATGCTATAAATGTCAAGTTTAAAAACAAGAACATGAAATTGTAGATTAAAAATAACTGTAAAACTTATACAAGAGAAAAAGAAAATGCACCTTTTATCAGTTCTCATATTTTACATATAATTACATGAAAAAAACACCAATTCTTAAATTTACTTTGATTTTTATTTCTTTGCAGTTGGTATGAAGCCAACATATTTATTACATTTTTTTCAAATTCATATCATCTGTTATTATACAGTTGTTTTCAAAAACAGCTGGAGTTTGTTTAAAATAAGTGACAAAAGATAAAACTCTATGTAACAGCTATATAACAGAAGAAAAACATATCAAATATGTTATTACATTACAAAACGTGAGAAAAAGGAATACTGGGTTGTTAAAGAAACTCGCAGTTTCTGCATTTTCTTTTCCAAACTCAAACATTTACTCTACAAACCGAGAAATGCTTAAAGATATATGTATCCTGTGAATCCCTGTTGTTGCACAGTTTCTGACAACTGCTTCAAATCTGTGTATTTCAGTATATTCAGTTAACTATTCACTATTCTGTATATCCCTGCATTAAATTTGGTTACTGTCATTTTGACACCTCTATAAGTTATTTTTAAAATATTATTCTACCAAAGAATCCCTCAGTGACCATTTGACATGTAGAAAGTGAACTGTCTGCTTTTTTTTCCTCACATATTTATTGCATAAACTGAGAAATGCTTGTAGATTTATGTTTAATTTGAATCACAGCCCAAAATTTTAGTTTTATAGTCACTGTGTAAATAACCCTAAGTACATTTCATTCTTTGCAATATTTTATTTTGGCAGCGCTTATTCCCTTTATTTATCATTAGTTACGAGTTACTTCCTGTTTGATAGTCAATGCTTTCATTTTGAAAAGCTTCCTGCGCTCTGTTCATTGAGCGCCAGGTACCTTAACGGCAACAAAAACACAGTTAATGAAAAATTGTAACGGACTGAATAAAATGTATTTATTTCTTAGCAGCTAAGTTAAGTTTATTTTAAGTTGATTGTTGTAAGAGTGTGTATTTTCGCTTAAACAGATTTTTTTTGTGTGTGTATCCCCAGCTCTTACGGTGAAATTAAGGGTTTATTGCCATTAAATCTAAAAATTCATCAGTAAGGTATCATCCTTCATTGGGGAGGTATGCTACACACTGCTTCACATCTGTGTTCATGGAGTCAGGTATTCCAGTCCAGGATCATTGGACTGCATTCAACTATTCCTCTGCATTTCTTATTTTATCCTCAGAAACAACATTTTTGATGTTTTATGGATCAAGCTCCAGATTGGGCTGGCCACTCCATAACGTTAATCTGGTTGGTCTGTAACCACGATGCTGCAGCTTACTGGTGTGTTTGGGGTCGCTGACTTGTTGAAACAGACATTTCAAGAGCATTTCCTCTTCAGCAGAAGACAATGTAGTAGAACAATCTACAACAAGGTCCTGGCTGAGTGAACACTGGTGTGTTCGGCTGCTGCTGCTCTCTGGTTGTTTTAATGTTTTAATGATCATCTGCATAGTTTGCAGCAGACCATTGGCTCTCGGCAAACGTGGCACTGTTTGTCTCTACTCTGGTCCTATTGTCAAAAAGATCAATTTGGCAATATTGTGTTTTTGACTGTTCAAACGTTACCTGTAGCGTGTTTGTATTCTTCTCACCTGGTCACTGCTACAACTGTTTATTGAATAACATCTGCCTGTTCATCATGCGGATGTGTCCTGTCCTTCTTCAAGGAGACAGAGAATCAAAATCGTTTTTTACCTTGTGTTTATTGAATAACGACAGTCTACCTGCATTCAAGAACATGCGAAAAGTCCTAGACATTCTGAACATCTCTGTTTCACTGAAATTCCATTTCTAGAAGTGTTTACCAGGAATTGGGCCAATCTGAACTACGGATACAGATTACGTATTCCCACCTACTCTCACTCCATTCCATCCCCTACAAAATAATTTGCATACATTCAACATTTGTGACATTTGTATTACTCTTTTCTTAAGACTCTATCAACTTCTAGACAAACATTGGCATCATCGGCCTTGAGCGAGCCTTCTCTGTCTATTTTGATGTTACTATTATTATACGCCTCATTGAATCATTTTTGTTCTGCTCAATAGACTATTGTCGGCCCAAGACCCAAACCTTGAGCCTCGGACATTATGCATTAGAGCAGAATTACTATTATTCTCATTTTTTGGGGCTCGATGTAAACTCTAATCTGTGCATTGGCTATAGCTAGAGAAAGTTGCTCTGTCTGTTTTCCGAAGCTGGCAAAGTCTCTTTAGAGTGGCAACAAAGGCAGCCAATCAGCATCAGCTGCTTGCAACTGCTTGCATTTCATAATGAGGTTACCAGTTAAACCCAAAAGGGTGCCAAATAGGTGCAAAACTGCACATTTAAAATCCTCCACCTAGCATAGCTTTCAGAGAGGTTTATAGGAAACTTCTGAGGCATTACAGACATCACAGAACAAGTATAAATACCCTGTTCAACCATTCTATGTCACCTTTAATAAGTCCAGTGTCAACCCTGAGCCAATACATCAGTGATCCCCAACCCCCAGGCCCCGGACCGGTACCGGTACGTGGGGTATTTGGTCCCGGGCCACACAGAAAGAATAAATTACTTCCATTATTTCCGTTTGATTTATTAACTGAAGCTGAATGATGTTTTATTTTGAAAAATGACCGGATTCTCTCCATTACAGTCGTCTATGACTCATTCTTGATGCATGTCAAGGCCTTGAGACCATAGATCACGTGATATGTATTGCTAAATTTAAACCCCCAAGCTAATAAAAAGAGTAAAAAAAACAATTGTCTTTAGAAAATGTCTTTAACGTTTATTATTATTATTATTGTATAGACAAAATACTACTGTTTTTATGCCGGTATTATCATTTTATTTTGTTTTTATCTGCTACACCTTTAGATTGGTCCGTGAAAATATTGTCACTGACATTGAGTCAGTCCGTGGTGCAAAAAAGGTTGATGGCCACCTTAGGGGTATTGGTCAACCTCGGTTCCACAGGTCTGCTCCTCCACTGATACTGCACCACTTCCTGGACATTGCTTGCCTTCCCCGGAGCCAGACGAAGCTATCACACTGATCTTCATGCCTGCAGGACAATGGACCACAGCACATTAGCTAGCCTAGCCATGTTGGCTTACGCTAGCTTCTTCAACCAATATTGCAACATCAAACTTGGATTATTTAACATCTGCTTCATCTCTGGCAAGGGTCAACTACTGCAGGACCCTCTACTTGACTGCAAGTATGACTTTCTTTGTCACGGAGACATGGCAACAATAATGGCAACAATAATTCACAGCAAGACTTGGAAGGTCTCTTCTGTCAATGTACCTGTTTTTCAATCATTCGAATCTATGGCTCTACAACTGAATGGATCTACTCCAACTGTTTTAGTCAATATTTACAATTCTCCTAAACCTAATAAGAATTTCACTGATGATTCCACTACATTTTCACCCACATCTGTTAACTCTCATCCAATATAATTCTGCTCAACTCCCTTCCCCCACACTTCTACCTCATTGACCACTGTAACTCCCTGATGTTATTTAATAATACTATCCACCAGCAACTGACCCCCATCACACTCCTCTAGTTCTCCACTCCCTCATGTCTATACCTCTCTCATGTTTGCAACTCCCCTCTGCTGCCGATTTATTAGAAGTCATCTGGAAATCCAAGTCATCCGTCTGCCAACTTGACCCCCTGCCATCCTCCCTGGTTATAACCTCCCTCCCATCTCTCCTCCCTGATAACTGACATTATCCATTACTCCCTGACCACTGGTTTTGTCCCACCATCTCTTAAATCTGCTACAGTGACACCGATAATGAAAAAACCCGGTTCAGATCCCAGAAACTACAATAATATTCATCCTATCCCCAACGTACCATTTCTCTGGAATTCTGGAAAAGGCACTGGCATCACAGGTTCAGGCTCATCTCTATCCTCTATGAACAGTTCCAGTCCAGTTTTTGTTCCCATCACAGCACAGGAAAGTCCCTCCTTAAAATCACAAATGACCTCCTAATGGGAGCTTACTACAGACTATCATCCATCTTCATCCTCCTTGACTTGAGTGGGGCCTTCGATACCATCTCACATGCCATCCTCCTTGACAGACCAGCTTCCACTGGTATAATAGACACACCCCTAGACTGGTTTAACTCATATCTCTCTGGCCGTTGAAATCATACACATCCCTTACATCCTCCCCCTCTCCTCTGGTGTTCCCCAGGGCTTTGTCCTTGGGCCTATCCTATTTATTACCTCCTCCCATTTGGATTGATACTCAGTAAACATATCTATTCCCTTTGTTACGCAGACGACATGCAACTCTACGTTTCCTCCAAACCCATTTCCACCTTCCTGCCCTTCTCCTTCTGTGCCTGCTTGCAGGAAATCAAAGCCTGGTTCTCCACAAATTTCCTCAAACTCAACAGTGATAAAACTGAGGTAGTCCTCACTGGCTCAAAGTCCACCCTCACTAAATATCCCTGCTTCATCCTCTCCATAGACAACTCCTCAGTCTCTGTCTTCTCTAAGGTTAAGAGTCTGGGTGTCATCCTTGACAGCACCCAATCATTCCACGCTCACATCAACAACAGCATATGGTCTGCCTACCTCCACCTCTGTAACATCAACTGCCTCTGCTCATCACTCACTCTCAACAGCGCAGCAATTTTGATCCACCCTCTGGTCACTTCTCGCCTGGACTACTGCAATTCCCTTCTCTTTGGTCTCCCCATAAAGTCCTCCATAAATTGCAACTGGTCCAGAACGCTGCTGCCCATATTATCACCAGAACACCTTCCATCAATCAAATCACCCCGGGCTATATGAACTCCACTGACTTCATCATATTGACTATAAAATCCTCCTCCAGACATTTAAGGCCATCTACAACCTCGCTCCTTCATATCTCTCTGCCTTCCTACACATCAATATCCCCACCTGGTCTCTCAGATCTGCCTCCAGCAGCCTGACTGTCCCCCCAGCCCATCTGTCCACTGTGGGGTTTAGAGCCTTCAGCTGCTCTAGCAGTTTAACGTGCTAGGTTCATATGGATATTCTGTCAGAGAAGAAGCAAAACTAACTTAGGAAACGCATCACACTCAGTTTCAGAAACTGTTACAAAGGATGATGTAGCAACAGACCCCTCTTCCTCTGATACTGTGGACTTGAGACAAGCTGAGCTGATAGTTTAAAATGAGAGCACATCATTTTAGCTATTTATACTGTAATGTGTTTAGCAACACTAAAATCATGCTCTTTGTTTTACTGGAGCCTGTGTTTGGCTACAGTCTCACTAGAATAAGAGACTAAATGCAATTCCATCCAAAGTTGACTGTTTTGTCACATCCATAACAAAATAAAAAATAAAAAATAAAATGCCACATAGATTTTATGACGCAAATAATTACATCAAATTTGAGGAAGTTTTATGCAAAATATTTAAATATTGAACATGTTCTCTATTGAAAGTCAGTTGGCAAGAAAACTGGACTTTAAGGGCTTCATCAATGATTTTGACAACAAGAAGACCTGTCAGTGGACACTTACTGGGGTATAAATTTCAGTGTTTAGAACTTTGTGGAAATCTGTTTCTTTTTTGCCCTTTTTTAATGAAAAAAGGGCTAGTGAGTCAAGTTTTGAAATGGAATTTTTCTTTTATGTAATAAATAGGCTTGTAGCGTTTTCCTAGCTACTAAGGTCCGAGTCAACATAAAATACTCCAACAGAGAATCAGTGGTCAAAAGTATTTTTATTCACACACTTTTCAGTGCAAAGGCTGCTGGTCTGGCCATCCTCCCAGAGCCGGAGTGCTGCTGGTAAAATAGAGGGACCTTGATTGGTACCTGCAGCACAGGTCTGCCAATCAGTCCCTTTCAGGTGCTGTTTCCTGAGCTGCAGCTTCACCTCTGTAGCTGAGCAGAACCACATCCCGCCAAAACAAGGCCACTTGATAAAAAGCTGTTCTCTTTTGATTTTCATGTAGGCCTATCATGTTAGGCTACCTTTGGGGGCATTTACTGTTCTAGTGTTTAATCATTCTGCAAGTAAAACAAACATTCTGTGAAGTCTTGTGTGATTAGGCCATTCTTTTGTTCAAGAGTTAGATTAATGTATGGTTAGTTAATTGGACTGGTAGTAAGTCGTTGTTGGAAATTTTCAGCATTGGGGGCCCCATGGGCACTGCTTGTGCATAGGGTCCAGAAGTTGGTGCTACTCTCCTAGCTGTGTGTTTCTTGACAGGCTGTGCAGCACAAACACACGCCCCTTCCCCCTCAGCCCCCAGTAAACATAAAATCACTGATAGTATGCAAATGTGCCAAGACGTCAGGTTTCGGCATGGAGCGGTCAGACTGAAGAAGCAGCGAAACTCTACCAAATTCAGGGGGCAATTTCCCAGTCACACAAGTAAAGAGCCGAGTGTTCATGTCCACTGCATGTAACAGACTGACGGACCCCTACTCTACGTAAAGCCCCGCCCCAGACTGTAGTTCTGTTATATTTAATAACAGTAGTTTTTACACAGCTTTATTTTTGTGTATCTCAACTTCACATAGAGGTTTTTTAATTGTTCCAGTACTTGCAGGTATCTTTAGATCTTCTTTGATCACCCTGGAGCTGATCATTGGCTGAGTCTTTGGTATTTTGTCTATTCTTCCATCCATTTGAATTGTAGCTTTCAGTTTTCTTCCACATCTTTCAGATTTTGGTTTCTAAGTATTTGAGATGATTTTACCTGAGCAGCCTCATCTTCTGCACTTCTTTATTAAGTCCCTCTCCAATGAACTTTTTAATCTAAGTACACTGTTCTGATCAATGTCTGGAATGACCCATTTTATTCAAATTTTTAGGGAAATGAGCTATAACCTGCATGCACAGCATTTGTTGCCTTCGTCCTTGAATAGGAATTGCCTGTTTTTTTCACAGAAGGAATTTCACAGAATGAATGACCTCTTTTTTTTCGTTTTTTTTTAACAGATTAATATTCCTTATCCTTTACTTTCTATAAAGTAAGTATCTGAATGCTCAGGATTAACAGTAACTCGTTTGAAAAGATATCCTTTCTGTTTTGATCTCAAATAGAATCTTCAATGTTTCCAATGCATTTTCATGTTGGAAATAAAAGTTATTATAATAATTTTGAGCATTTCACATTTTTTAAACACTGTCATTATATTAATCACAACTGTATGTCCATTTATTGTCTGTTCAGGACAGCTGGGCAGGCCTCAGTCAGTGCTAGTAAAGAGGATTAAGAAAAATAGTCCTGTTATTTCAAACAGGTAACGGTAATAGTAAGGAGATTTGAAACAAAAGCATATTATTATATGAAAAAGGAAGAGATACCTGTCTGACAGTTTGCCCGAATCTTCTTTGAGCTGATTAAAATTTATGTTTATCATTAAGGCATCCCACACATAAATGTCTTTTCTGCTCTGCTTGCCAGCAGAGGCCTCACTGATGGCTGAATAATGACCTGGCCTCCTTCCTCACCTGCATTAAATTATACTGAGAACCTGTAGGTTGGCTTCATGAAAATTACACCTCTGTGAACAATATTTTGGAGAATGCCTGTGTGTGAATAAAAGTTAAAATTATATATAGATCAAGGGGCACTATGGATGAAAAGCTCAGGACATTTATTAAAAAGATGGGTATCTGAACTGGCCAACAAATGTTTAACATTTAATTTTTCATCATCTATTATTGTGTCCCATGTCCAAGCATGTGACCTGAGTGTTTCTCAGTCCTGGTCCTCTAGTACCACTGCCTTGCATGTTTCAGGTCTTTCCCTGTGCCAGCACACATAATTAAAACAAATGGATCACCTCATTTGCTTGACATCAAGGTCTGCGCAGGTCTGTTAATGACCCTTTAATTTGAGCCTGATGTCTTGAAGCAGGGAAACATCTAAAACATGCAGCGACAAATGAACCAACATTAATAAATGTTAAAAATGTACATTTACAGTTACAGTCGCCCCTTAACATGGACGTCACAACACTTCAGAGACTTGGAGCCACACTTAAAATTGACATAGACAGTTGGAATCACCGTTATAAGGAGCTTTGCAGATCTTCAGCAGCACAGCTTTGAAACACTACTAACTCAGACCCAGCAAGACTTGTCTAGGTGGTCTTCCCTTCTAACCACTCTCAAAGGTAGAGTTAATTCAATTAAAATCTCAATTCTCCCAAAGTTTTTATACCTGTTCCAATGTTTGCCTGTGGTTATTCCTAAAATTTTCTATCATATATCTGGAATGGCATGGCAGGAAAATGTTACTTAAAAAGCATTTACAAAACCCAAAAAGGACTGGAGGACTGGCACTCCTTAATTTCCGCCTCTACTATTGGGTCACCAATTTATATCGTATGTTCCACTGGACATATTACTACCATAATAAGGATCGCCCAGTTTGGGTGGTAATGGAGAATCACTCAGGCGCCTCAGTTTCCCTGCCAGCCATATTGGATGCAGCAGCATCTCCAGGGAATATGCCGAATGTCAATTCTATGGTTAAGGAATCAATTAAGATATATTTTCAATTTCAAAAACATTTCAACCTGGAGACCTTTAGCTTTTTGTTCCAATCATCTCTTCCCACACAATGCTGCTTTTAATATCTGGCATAAGAAATACTGGAAGGCAATTTTTAATACACTCAGTACAGTTTTAACAGTTACCCTCTGATGTCAATGTTTGGAATAGTTCCTGAAGGGCTGCAGCTCCTAGCGGGGGGCCATAAAATCTTGGCCTTTTGCACTCTTTTGACACGCCTTTTAGGGTGGAAAGATGCTGCCCCACCCTCATTCTCTCACTGGATTAGGGATGTAATATTTAATCTGACATTAGAGAAGATTAGATACACAATTAAGGGATCAGAAGGAAAGTTTTTCACGGTGTGGTGGCCTTTTTTTTAAAAAAAAAAACATAGTTGGATTTCCATTCATTCTAGATCTGAGAATAGTTCTGTAAGAAACATAAGGTGTTGAACTGCACCTGAATATACATGTTATCCCCCCATTTTTTTTTTTTTTACAAAAAAACAAACAAACAAAAACAATTATTTCTTATCTTAATTTTTTTATTTATTCTTTTATTTTTATTTTTATTTTCAGGCCCTTAGAGAGCAATTTGGGTTTATTGGTAGATTTCTGCCTTTGTTGAGCTGGATGTGTAATGTCATATCGTTTGGGGTGGGTATGGTGGGGGAAGGAAGTTGTATTTGGTGTTGTATTGTTGTTTTTGCATGCATATATCTTTATAATATGTGAAAAGTCAATAAAGATTATAGCCAAATTTCATTTATTCATTTATTTTTAACTTTCATCTATTTAACTGTTATTTATTTATTCTATTTCCTCATTTATTTTAACATAATTGGTGGAGGGGGGGGTGTTGGTGTGTGTGCAGAGTTATATGTTGGTAAGAGAGAGAGAGAGAGAGAGAGAGAGAGAGAGAGAGAGAGAGAGAGAGAGAGAGAGAGAGAGAGAGAGGACGACTGGGTGTAGATGCTTTTTTGAAATTTCTATTATAACCTTGGGTGTGTGATGGCTTTTAAGTTGTAAAAATGTGTACATACAAATATAAATATACACTAATTCACACATACACATGAATATATACAGATACATACAATATGCAAATGATGCATACCAATTGGATGCACAGAAGAAATAAATGAATAAAAACTGTCAGTTGGTTGTCACTGCTGTATTGGCAACAAATTTATTTGGAGGTTCATTGCCACTATACAGGCTAACAAGTATACAAACACCTAACTTTATATCTAATTTTGCAAACTAACATAGTCTGATTAATTAGAGGCTTTGTCATTAATGAATATCAGTTAATCACATTTTATTGAATAGGTATGTTTGACACAATAGGTTTTTTTCAATTCAAATCAGTTTTGGTTGACAACTGAATCAATGAGTAAACATATATTTAAACCTAAACAATGTTTAATGTTTAGAATTGTTTATTTTTCAATTGTCTACTACATTCACAGATTAGTGAGTCAAAGTTCAAATATAGCTATTATTTTCAAGGCATCAAGACTTTTGTAAACTTAAGCAGTTTCAATGTGTTGAAAACATATTTCAGGTAAATTCCAGACAACTAAAAATGGTAAACAAAACATCTAAGTAAACATCAAACATCAAAATAAACACACCAAAACCACAGCAACCAATGAAAGTATGGTTGTTAGTGTGTTTGTTTGTGAAATAATGAGTCTTATTAGATTATTAGAGGAATATTTTACTTTAAGGTGTAGTTATTTTCCCTATAAACTGCTAGTGCCTTTCTGATGATTTTTCTGTCTGTATAAATTAAAGAAAGTATGTGATGATGTGATGCAGATGTGGGATCTTTACTAGGTTTCAATATTAAAGCGGTCATAGCCGTGCTCATGTCTGTTGGAGCCTTAGAGTTTTGCTTAATTTCAGCTGATAAATATGGATGCTGTTTATAAAACTGGGAAGCTGTCTGGACTTGGTGATTTGTTTTTAGACATGACTTGGAGTCCTCCGTGAAAGGTTCCTTTACTTGGAGTTGATGAGGTAAGTTGGTATTCATTAAGAATATCAATGTCGTCTTCATTTGGTTTATTTGTAAATGAGTACAGGTTGATATAGAGGATTATAGTGGCTGTCCACTATAATGAGGCTGCATGATGCTTCTGTTGTGGGGAAGGAGCTGTTATGGAGCTTAGTTTAAAAACAATGTTAACAACACCTTTTTTAGGTGAATGAAAGAGTTAATGTATGGTTGCAAGTGGAGAAATAAATACACGCCTTTGAATGACAGGAAGGGATCAAAATGGGTTTAGTAAGTAAGTGCATCACCAGACGGTGGCTTCAGCAATCGAGTTATCCTTCCAGAGTAATGATGAGAGTGTGAGAAAGTGCTGTAAGACAATCTGTAAACAGCAGAGGAATGAAAACCCTCAGGCAGGGTGGAAGTCTGAAGAACTGCACTGAGAGTTCTGTCTTTAATTATTCCAGCTGTCGAGAACATGCACACACACACACGCACACACACAGCACACTTTTCCTTCACCCAACCACCAAGCTATGGGAACTGGGTAAAATGAGGACACTGTCGATTGCAGCAGTGAAGCCATTTTTTCTTCATCTCTGTTCATAACAACAAATGAGAAGACAAATACAGCTTAGCGCTTCCCTTACAGAAACACCTCTGCTGTGGATGTTGAGGGGTTGAGATGATATCAGCAGATCATTAAGGTGCACACAGTTCATGTTTTTGTGTTTCTCCCGAATGCTCACTTTCAACCATCAGGATTAATTGACTGTAAGGAAAGCCTCGATATTATCAGCATCACACCACGCGGACACCCTCATTACGACAGAGCAAGACAAGCCACCCTGATATTATGCTGGAGGATATTTTGATAAACCTTTGAATTCCTTTTCTCCTCCATGATGGCAAGTTGTCAAAGCCCTGAGGCAGCGATGTAAGCTGAAATCATTTATATCCCCTCCATCCAACTTCACCGTGGGATGATGTTTTATGTTGTCAAGCTTTTTGGGTCATGCACAGTGCTGAGTATTCTCAAACAATTCAGCTTTTGTTTTATCACTCCACAAAACATTTTCCCAGTAGAAATGCAGATCATTTCATGACATGCCTACTATACTTAACTCATTACGACAGGTACCTACCAACATCTTACCTAACAGCAGGAACAGGGGTGGGAGGAGAAGGGGAACAATTCATTCTGTGACCTTTGTTTTGCCTTTTTGCTTTCACGTGAACACTTGATGGTCTCTCATTTCCTCCTGGTTTGCTGGGTAACAATCAGCTTGAATTTTATCCATCCATCAGTGGGTTTTTGCTCCAAGCCTGGTCTCGTCACCACTGAAAATAAAATTCCTCCAACTGAGTAACATTTGCATTTTAGGAAATTACAGGTTCTTTTAAATCAGCCTTGAAGTGCACCAGCGCAACAGAAATAATTGTGATTTTCTTTGTCTGTGTGTTTCCTTTCAGGCCAACGATGCCTCAGGGAACACGTGGAACTGGCTGTACTTCATTCCTCTCATCATCATTGGCTCCTTCTTCATGCTGAACCTGGTGCTGGGCGTGCTGTCAGGGTGAGTACCAGCTGTGAGGAGACCTTTCTAGAGCAGTATCACATTTGGACTCAGCTTCAGCCCACTCTCAGACGAGATAAAATAAAATAATCTAAGTGACACAGTCTCTGCTGATGTTTAAAAATCTTTCTCTATCTTGCTTTTGTATGAATGTGGAGAACATTTGGACAAGCTCTTCCAAAATGATGAATGGATCTTTTTCTTTAAAAATCTATGCCCATTTGAACTCCACACAGAAAACTACTCTGTTGATCACATGTCCCTCTTCAAAGAAGTGGCTTTGAATAAATTCACTTGCATTTCCTCATTTAGGTGAATCCCACATCGGTGGAAGCTCCAATAAAACTTTCATAAGGTTTTATTAGAACATAAATTCACAAGCAACACAGGAAGCTGAGTCTGTGTGTTTCATCAGCGTTACAAAGAGCATCATGAGAGAAGGTTGCAATCTTCTTCTTGCGTCTTATTTGATATACTTCACAGTTATGATTATCTTGTTTTTACTCATGAGGAGCCTAGAAAAACCTGGAGAATGTTTTAAACTCATGACAGCAGTTCAGTTTTATTTTCTACATCCTTTCAGTTCATTCTCTCAAAGAACATTTTTATTTTTTAATTACTTGATGAGTATTACTGCGTTATAATTTTTAATCCGTCTTAAGTAATCTTTTTATTGCAGTTTGCATTTGTTCATAGGTTGTTAGAGGTGTATCAAACAACATTGCCTTATGAAACAGTCCATTGGATGTTCATTTTCAGGTTCATGCTAAAGTAGTAGTTCAATCACTTGGCAGATGGAATGAAAATGTACCTCAATGTTGAAAACATAAAAGTTAAGACTCTAAGGGGGTATTCAGACCTGCCTTTTTTAGTTTGCTTAGAGCAAACTCAAATTTGTCTCCTCCCCTGGTTCGGACCTTTTGGGCCGGTGTGAATAAAAGCAAATGAAGTCCGGTACTAACAAATAAACCAACTGAAATCTAGTTGAAGAGGTGGTCTCGGAGTGGTTCCAAATAAACCCTGGTACGGTTCATTCAAGATGTAAAGGCAGCCTGACCTCAATCCAACACAGTTGCTAAAAGCAGACCTTTTTTGGATTTGATGGGCTCTTATCGTTATTGCGCATTATTTGAAATAATTCAGTGGATAGCTCAGCCTCACGGCACACAGATTTGTGGCCTTCATGTCCATCATTGTAGCCAAAATTAGAAATGAGCCGTGGGTTAACATGGAGGTGACAGAGGAGACATGCTGCCTCCTGGATATCTGGGCAGATAGGGTTTGGTTGGATCAATATATGAAAGCAGTTTTTATTCAGATTTCAACCGTTTTTATTTTTCTTAACATGTACGGCCCAGGATAACACGGTGGTCCCTGAGCTGTCCTCTCAGTCTCTGTGGGGCTGCAGGCAGTTTATTTTGCGCAGATTGCCAGGAAACGTAATTCCGTGACAGACGGGACCATCATATAGTCCATGACCAAGTCCAAGTCTGTCATCAATGAGGCTCCATGCTTCATTGATGACAGACTGTAATCCGTGACCTAATGTGGTCTGGTCCAGCAATGTTTGTAAAATAAACCGTGGAAACAGTTTTCATACATTGATCCAACCAAAACCCTCTAGCTCTGCCTTTGATAAATATCTTTTTCTCTTCATATCATGTCACAGAACCTTATGAAGCTCATTTCCATCACTACAGGACATCTCCATCTGCTTCAGCAGAACATTTCTGCCTGTGACAAACTGGTGTAGATCTTTAATCAGATTAGTTTGTAGTTCCAGCTGCTGTGATTTCACTGCATTACTCAATCTTTGACAAGCAGAACTTCATTCCTTTTGCTCTGTGCCAAGATGCATTATCATCCTGAAATACAATGTCATCATCACCAAAATCTTTTTAAGTGATGGAATAAGAAAAGTGTCCAAAATTTCAATGTAAATGTCAGCAATTATTGAAGATGTAATGATTGACATCTTCTCCACACATTTACCTGATTTTAACTCTGGATCATCAATGATTGTGGAAAGTTGCAATTTTATCTTGAGACTTATTACATTTGATCAGATGTAGGTTTCGGTTTTAGAATTGTAAATTACAAGGTGATTCTGTATTATTTTCTTCAGAATTGAGTGATTTCATCTTTTCTCTCTGCTTGATCTAACAATTTTCTTTTTTCTTTTCACAAAAAAATATTTCTTTAAATTAAAAGGTTGGAATATTAAATAAAATAATTTTGTGATACGTAGTATTTTTCTTAATAAAATGAATGAACACCCTCCAGTTTACTGTACTACAGACTGATCCTCCAGAATCTATATAAATTTCTTATCCATGACCAAGAAGAAATGAATAGTTTCACTAATCTTATAAATCCAGCTGTCTTATTCAAGATTTGATTTCAGCAGAGCAAGTTCACTACACATTCATGCAGCTCAGCATGTAGCAACACTACATAGAGCTAACAGTCCTAAAGTGAACTGATGAACTTTTGTGACTATGCATGGTAACCTAGCATCTATGCAAGAGTCCCGGTTCCTCTCCCCAAAAGCATAAACACGCTTCAAGTTCTCAGGTAATTATGAGGTTATCAAATGTAGGAGAGTCACACATTGCTTTCAGTGGCGCCGTGATGAACAAAATACAAATTGATGTTGATGTGCTTCTGAGTGGGAGATATTGGTGATGTGACGTGAGAGCGCATTATATAGGTTGAATTGCTTGACTCTGACAGAAAATGTGGATGTGTAGCTCTGGTAGCCATAGTTACGTCTCTTTGCTGATGTCTTTTCCTCTTTGCATTGTGTTCAGAGCAAACAAACAAAGAAAAAAAAAAACCTGCCAAATTGTCTGTTTTTATAGAAGTGCTCGTGCTAGCTGATAATAAGTTAATCAAGTGCATTTGATTAGCAGCACCTGGTTGTAACATATCTTTTTAACACCAAGGAAAGAGTGAAGATACTTCTATGACAGGTGGTTGTGTTCCAGGTGATTGCCTTTATTAAGTTTTCATTTGTGAAATATTACAGTTGACAGAGCTTGGCATTTATTTTTTTCCCTACATGGTTATTACTACTTCTTGGTTAAAAAAAAGAAAGAAAGAAAAAAGAAAACCTACAAGAGCAGCCATGCAATGAGAACAAACACACAGCTCCGCAGCAGAACCGTCTCTAAGAAGAATTTACAAAATCGAACCATGTCCACATCTGCACTGGAATATTAATAGTAATGCTGCATCTCTTTTGTGATTTTTTCCTAATTATGAACTTTTCTACTGGCTGTTTCTGTCTGCTCATGCTGCTGTCTTTCCACACACAGAAAAAGAACATTGATATTTAGACTTTTTTTATTTTAAGAAACATTTTGAGTCGCTTTCTATTTTGTTATCTTGTGCATTTAGAACACAAACAGAGGAAGAGACTGGGCAGTGTTTGTCTTTCCTTCCCCTCCTCTGTCCTCCATGTTTCCTTTTTTCCCTACAGAAGTTGTCAGATGGCTTTACAGTTACTGGGGAGGTGGAAGGTCACTGATGCTGAGCTGCAGGGCCGTGCTGCGGCCATGTCATTGTTTAAAGGCCACAGTCTGAGTTGGAGGGAAAGCGGGGGGGCAAGCACATGCAGTGCTCAGAGGCTAGGGCTGTTCATGGAGCTTTCATCTTAGCTGTGTGGGCAGGTTGAGAGGATATACCATGGTCATCAAAGCTAAGCCCACAACTGTATATCCTGGAACATACAGTCTGTGATGTTGTACTTTTAACCGAACCCCTCTGATAATGTGTCCTGCATAAGTTATATAACCCTGATAATGTGTACTGTTTTAAATTAGTCATATTTTTCTTTTCTGTGTTGCGTGACTTACCTACCGTGCTATTATGAGGAATTATCATCTCAGGTGTGGCTGGAAGCTGAAAAAACAAAACAAAAAAATATGCAATATTGTCCATTTTCATTGTTTTGAGAAGACTTGGCTCTCTGTGACATAACTGTTTGGGGTTTGAGAATGTTTTCTATTTCAGTGAATCTCCTAGTACTTCTCTCTAAGCATCTATCCTTTTCTTTTTTCTCTCTTTTTTTCAACCATATTGTCTCCAAAGAAAAGTGTTTTTGGTTGTGAGCTTCACATTTGCTGACCAGGGCTCAGTAGAGACAAGTTTGTTTTTCCAGATTAGCAACAGAACACTTGTATTTGTGTATTCACAATAGCCTACTCCATGAAAGAATATTTTATGATCAAGGCCCAGTATGCTGCTGGATTTGCAGAAAGACTAAAGCTCAAAGATAGAAGCTCCCTAGGCTGCACTGCAAGTGGTAAGTAAACTGCTGTGTTGGCAACCAGCTTGTGTACATTTTACGACACACATTATAGATTCAATGACTGTAGGTGCCAAGTCTCAGACATTTAAACTCTATCTTACACTTGGAAGAAAAAAATATTTTCAAGGATTATCACACAAAGAATGCATTACTTGTTGCCAACTACAAAAGAGTCAGTAAGTAATTTGGAGACAGCATTGTTAGAATTTCTGTTTCTGACCTACTTGAAATTTTACTGCATTTCTCATGTCTTCAGCGAGTGACACAGCCATATGCAGAAAAAACTTTATATTGATGAGTTGAGATGAGGAGATGAGATGTATGTTATACAATGGCGGGTAATGACCAAAGTATTTATCAAACAAGGACGTCCAGCTGTAATTCTTTTGTAGTTTGTTGTTGCTGAATCTGATTCTGGCTCCAACACGCTTGGAAGTCTTCAGATCATTAACAGGGAGTGTTGAAAATGTAGCATTGATAATATGATATGTTGATAAAGTGTGTGTCTGAAAGGCAACATGAATTGTGCTCATTAATGAGCCATTAGCTCCACACATCAGCAAGGCTCCAGGAATTTGACCAATAAAAAAAAAAACACTTGTCAAATCTGCACATTTTCCTTCCTTGTGATTATTAGTCACAAGAATTACAAAGCGTTATATCATCTTTTTTGTATGAATGTCAGTGTGAGTCTGTACATGAATGGAAGCCTGTAAGGACACTGTTCAAAGTAAACACACATCGTTGAAAAACACACATGCATTTCTCTAGTCAAACTCTTACTCACCCATTACAGAGAGAAAGATGTGACCACAAAATTAGATTTTGACAGTCTCTTTCACATGCACACACACATACACAGAAAGGCAGACAAACACTGCAATGCAGGATGGAGTTTCCTTCCACTGAGTGGGTGACACTCAAATCCACCAACCGTGGAGCACCGTTTACTGGAGATCCCTCGCTGTGTTATTTAAGCAGTCTCTTTCTCTTCTTTCATACAATTAGTGTCAGTCTCCCTGCACCTCATTTTCCACCTCAGCCCATCTGCCTCAACTCCTGCCTTTCTCACTCAATATCTTTTTACCTGAAAAACATCATCTTACTCTTTCTTTGAAAAGAAACCCAAACAGCCTTCTGCCTGTAAAATTAATGCCTCTCCAGGATCCATAAAGTCCATATTACTCACAGAGGGTTTGTTTAACACTTCTGTTACACTACAGATCATAAAAACACGTTTTAAAACTTGATGACCTTCTGATCATCATTGCTTCCTTTACTGCAACTCAAGCAAGGACACATATGCGGCTCAAGAAGTGAAAGTAGTAAAGATCCTGCTTGAATCTGGATAGTACAAGAACATGGAACTCGGAGTTTTCTGAACCACAAATTATTGCTCCATTAGGCTAAGCAGATATAATCTGGAAGCAGTCTAAGAGAGACTTTGCAAGAGGAGATATGAGAGATGTGTGTAAAGATCAGGGATGTCAAACTCTATTTCATCTCAGGCCACATCATCAGCATGGTTACCATTAAAGAATCAGTTTTTCTGGGATCATTATCATCATCTGGAGCCGCATAGCAAGTGGAAATTCCAGCCCACCTTCACTCTTCAAGGGCTCAGCCTCCCCTGGATACTGCTGTTGTACCAAATCATCAGTATAATCACCTGCTGGCATCACCTGTTTGAAGTAACAATGTTTTTTTTTTCTTTTACCCTCTCACCAGCACTAAAAAGCCCCTTACAAACTTTGTAATAATGTTGTGTTGCATGAGATGCAAAAATGTGGCAACACCATTTCAATTCCACCCTCTATTTCATTAATTTGCTTACAGGAACAAAACGGTGCCCATCTCTGCTTTGCCAGCAGATGCACAGCTGCCAAAGTTGCTGCTGTTCAAAACAGATGACAGTTTCTCCTCCCATCTGCCTCTGACACTGCGATGTCTCACCATATCTGATTCTACAAAATTAATGCATATTAAAAAATAATAATAATAATAAAGCAAAGTATAACGGGACGTTGTTTCTCTTCTGACTAGTTTCCATATCAGCCAAAAAGGCTGATAAGGAAGAAATACCTTTAGCATTTTTTTGTTAAAGTGCAGTGTCAGCTTAAGGAATCAAGCATGTATATCTTTTGTTGGAGAAATGCAGCAAACATTCCCATATTTTTTATATTTTCTTTGGGTTTTATTAGAAAATGAAGTCACACTGAATCACAAGTTAGATATCTAAGCAAAGCCACAGCTTACTGATGTTGATGGCAGTTCTGTTTTGATTTTGTCAGGTCTAATGTCATCAGATCATGGGTCAGTGTTAACAAAATGAAGTACAGTATGTGGGATTCCACATGGATGTTTTATGTTCCTGTCAGGTGTAAAGACAGTTTTTCTCACCTGCTGTCTGGCTTTTAAGTGTGATATTTCCAGAGTCTGTTTTTTTTTTGTTTTTTTTGTTTTTATTTTGATGATCTGATAGTAAACATTTGATCTTGTGATTTCTGCAGAGAGTTTGCAAAAGAAAGGGAGCGTGTGGAGAAGAGGCAAGAATTCCTGAAGCTCCGCCGTCAGCAGCAGATCGAGAGAGAGTTAACCGGTTACCTGGAGTGGATCTGCAAAGCAGGTTGGAAACACTCAAAGGTGGTATTGTGAGAGTATACGGTTGGTTTGACAGCCTCAGCTTGTTAGAGTTACATTTACAGTAGCAAAAGTATGTCAATCTCTTGGAATTTTCTGATTTTCTGTTTTAATTTGCTATATAGACTGATCAGAAAGAAAGTTCAACAAAATGCGAGTCAAAAAACTGTTTTCAGATCAGGTGTTCACAGCTAGTTTAGTTAACTCTGTGTATGTTGACTCTGAGTTACCTCATCTATAAAAAGCCATCATCAATGCAGCTCTGGTACTGTGATTCACCATGGCAACGCCAGTAAACAGAAAGGAGTTTATTTCAGTCACATGACTTTTTGCAATAAGACGACCGAAGTTGGGGGGGTGAACAGTGTTCTCTCAGTTCTGCTTCATTCACTTTCTAATAAATATAACAGGGAATGTTAGAGTATTCCCATGGTTATTAAGAAAACTGATATTTGTAAACCAATGTGTGAAGTATGGACATACCGTGGGGGATATTTGTGATGCGTGGAAGGATAAGATCACAGTTGTTTCTGTTTGTTTGTTTGTTGTTTTGGTGAACTGTGACAAACAAATTCCTAACGCTCTTAAAAACATGATCAAGGTGTCACAAGTACAAGTCATGGTTGCTTTGTTCACATTACATTATCTATTCAGATCATCAACATACTTTACTAACAACAGTCATTTCATTGTTCAGACATCTCCAAAACAATTGTTATGTGATCAATTTTCTGATTAAATCGTTTCAGCTTCATGAAGGAGAGGAGACAGAAAGTAACTCTCGTATGTTGAAGTAAAACTGCTCCTGACCAAGTTTAGTTCAGAAAGTCCGTTACCATGGTAACAGACTCTGAGTATCAGTTACCTCAACTTGTGGAACCGACTCAACTGAATCCTCTGGCTCAGATTTCAGTAATCCCACTTTGTGAAACGGACCCCTGGAGTCCAGCTGATTAAATGAGTTTTGATGTGTGACTTAGAGCCGCAACTTTGATTGATAAATCCTTTATCCTTGA
Source organism: Arrhamphus sclerolepis (assembly GCA_037176975.1). Classification (NCBI taxonomy): domain Eukaryota; kingdom Metazoa; phylum Chordata; class Actinopteri; order Beloniformes; family Hemiramphidae; genus Arrhamphus; species Arrhamphus sclerolepis. The sequence goes on from JBAMYA010042656.1 coordinate 26,608, forward strand.
TTGATAATTTCTGTTCATAAGAAATATCTTCTGACTGCTTTGGCAATCCACAATGCCTTGGGTAAAATGATTTGTAGACTGGCGACACAAAAGTTGAATTGTTGTGAAAAAAATAGTTTTGCCTTTCCAACATTTAAAGATCATACCAATGGTGAAGTATGGTGGAGGGAGCTTAAGAGTTTGGGCTTGATTTGCTGCCACAGGACCTGGAGCACTTGCCATCATGGAGGGGAAGACAAATTCCCTGGTTTACCAAAATATCTTTTTGGATAATTTCCATAGCTGTTCACCATCTGAAGCTTAGCAAAGGTTATTTATTTATTTATTTATTAGCCTTTATTTAACAAGGTTAGTCCCGGTGAGATCAAGGATATCTTTTACAAGGGAGGCCGAGGCCTCCAATGGCCACATGTAGACACATTCATTCCGATGGGGAATTTAGAGTCACTAATTAACCTGGTATACATATTTTTGGACTGTGGGAGGTAGTTGGGTGATGCAGCAGGACAACAACCCTAAATACTGCAGAAAATCCATCATAGAATGGCTTCTTGAAAACAAAATTCACCTTTTGGAGTGCCCCAGTCAGACCCGAGGCCTTAATTCAATAGAAATGCCATTCACACCAGAGCTCTGACAGTCAAGAGCTGAAACACTTCTTCTAAAAAAGGATGGTCCAAAATTCATCCTGAAAATTGTGCAGGTCTGACTTAGAACTGCTGACAGTTAAAAAGCCTTGAAGTCAGCGATGCCAAAGGAGGTTTTTACCATGTTTAAGGCCAAGGGTTTACCCTAGCACTGTGAATATTTAATGGATGTGTTTGATAGAAACACAAGAAATTATCATTCTTTGTCTATTATGTGAGATAGGTGAGGAGCAGATCACATTTTATGTCAAATTAATGCAGAAAGCCATTTAATTCCAAGGTGCTTGACATTATATATAAAACTATTACTGTTGCTGTTACTGACACAGGTGTGACCTTACTATGAACAGCTTGAATTCATTTGGAGTATATCTGTTGCAGAGGAGGTGATGCTGGCTGAGGAAGACAAGAACGCAGAGGAGAAGTCTCTGGATGGAGCGTGGTACAAAAAGAAACACAACAACCCTGGTGAGAATAACCGTCTTCTGAATCAGACTCACTTTAGCAACACGCTAGAGCTAAAGTTAAATGTTCAAAATCATGTGACTCATAGAATTTACATTTGTAGCAAATGACAGAAAACATGGAAATGATTGTTTGGCGACAACTTTTATCAGAATGTTTTCTAGTGGAAGAAAAATAAAACAGGCTAAATGAATTTACTAGTGTGTTTCCTCTGAGACCATCACCTGTAGAATCGAGGTGAATGTCGCCAAAGTGAGAAAGTTGCTTCAGTTAGTGCAAATGGCCCAGGAGCACTTATCAAATATTTAGCAGTATTAATTATTTCTTACACAGAAGACATGATCGTCAGGACTGGCCTAACAGCTTATGTCTAGTCCTGCAACTCCAGGAGACATAAATGTAAATGTATGCAAATTTATTTAAATGAAAATAATTAATTGTTTAAACTTCATGTTTGAATGAGCATCTTGGTCATTTTTTTTATCACAAAGATCAAAATGGCACAAGTCTGAACTGCATGTGGTCTCATTAACGGTTGGGAACCATCTCATCCTCTCCATTCAAAGTCGACATGAGCCAGATGCAGTTATTATTCTCTTGGGAGAGGAGCAACCTCGGGTCAGGGCTGACTTAATATAACTCCTATTCTGGCTGCCACCTTCAGTACAGGATGTCTGGTCCAGCTGTGCTTACTTTTATATTTGGCATTGAGGTCAGAGGAGGTCTGAGGCTCTGCTGTAATTAATCCTGTCACTGTTCATGAAAGCTCAAAGGTCAAATTTATTTATAGAGCAATTTTAAAAACTACAAAGGTTCACCACAATGCTTTACAGTCTAATTAAAATACGTAAATTCAAGACAATAAGTTGATACAAAACAGTTCAATTAATTTAAACATGAAAACGAAACAATTGAAGGCGTACCCATTATAGAGGCCAGAGAGTGTATTTTGCATGTGTGAAGTTAGTTCATAGTCTGTATATTTAAGATAAGTAGATGCACAACCACAGCACGATGCTGTCAGAGATGGAGCACTCAAATGGCATTAAAATAAAATTATGCATGCATTGTTTACTGATAAAACAATTATTTATCTGAAGACCTTTCTCAGGTTCATGGCCTGAGATGAGGTGAACTTTTTGTGCTCTCTTTTATGTGACAGAAATAATTACAATGCAGTTTGTACAACAATTTGACCAAATGTTTTGGCTTGTGAAGGCAAGTATATTTCATAACATTAAAAATAATGCCACTTGGATGAACCCATGAAGGACCCTGTTTTTCTGCAGTTATTTTGTGTTATTTAAATAGTGTTATTGTTAATATTTGCTTCATGTGTACTTACCCTGGAGTGACAGTCAATAGTTTTGAAAAATTTGTGCAAAACCATCAGTGTAGTGTAGAGCATTCTGCTTTATGTAGTACACCACATTGTGTATGAAAATGAGATTTTAGAGTTTGTAAAGCTATACTGCTTCACTGTCTGGCTGAGTGTACAGGAAATTATCTTTATTGTGGACTTATGTTGTAGAAGCAGTGAACATAAGCTAATCTGAGACTGGTAAATACATTCAGAGATAAGGAAGCCTCATATAAGAGAGAAAATAGAAATAGGTGCTTGGTTTTTGGAAATATACTGCTTATTTCTCGAATTTGGCATCTCTGTTATTGTCATTAAACAATGAGAGAGATGAGAGCTGCCTTATCCTGTCTGCTGCATTCACAGCATTTGGTAGTCAAAACTGATTTAAAACTATGTTAAAACTGTAAAACATCCAGGTATGGATACGTTTGGCTTAGCTAATTCACAGCAATAACACCCATAGATGTCCACAAACAAATGGCTATTTGAGGCAGATGCAAAAAATGGCACCACACTCAAAGAAATATTTAGGCCTGATTTTAAGATTTATGTATTTCAGTTGCATAAAACATTTCCATCCATTTAAATTACATAGATTTAACTTAAACATGCTAATGTGAATACATACACTGGTTCTTAAGTTTTTGAAACAAATTAGTTCAGGGAAGGTGGCTCAGTGGTAGAGGGTTCAGCTCTCAACCTGAAGGTTGGTGGTTCAAGCCCCCTCATGGGTACACCAAAGTGTCCTTGGGCAAGACACTGAATCCCTGATTGCTCTCGGTTGTCTGGCCAGTGCTGTTGAATGGCAACTCTGCTGACAACTGGTGTGTGTGTGAATGGGTGAATGCTTACAGTGTAAAGCACTTTGGTGCTGTAGAACTACAGTTGTAAAGCACTATATAAGTGCAGGCCATTTACCATTTTAGTTTTATTAATGATGAATACATAAATCTGTCATTATGTATTTAAAAGACATTGGGTTTATTGGTATTATTATATAAATCTCATTCTTAATTGTTTCATTTACATTTTGCTGACACATGTGCATCACATTAAGTTAATGAGCCTTTTGTTGATGATGTTAAGTCTATGTAATTCAAATGGAATGGATGGAAATTGTATATGCAATTGAAAGACATAAATCTTAAAATTCCTGAGTGACAGCTGAACCAGCATGGGGAGAGAAAGAGAATATCTTCCTCCATCATGATGGCGAATGAAAGACCACCCCCACAAAAATGGATACGCTTGGAGGACTGGTAAAGCCACTGCAGGAACGTCTGGAATGCAGCATTTTGTATTTCACTGAGACAGGACTGCAGGAAGTTATTCTGGACTCCATCTCTCTAACCAGCTTTCAGATTATACAGACACGCAGAGACTGCAAACACAGTGGTAATGATGGTGGGATTGCACTGCTTGTTAGAGCTCATCTGTGTCATTTTGGTATCAGTCTATATATACTGCCACTCACCTGCTGCCGACACCACTTTTCAACTGCCCCACCGGAGAAATCAAAAAGCTTATTTTTGGAAATGCTATGGGCGCTTATTGCTTCTCTGTCAATTATTTGCTCAGAAAAGCAGAATATAATCTGGAATTTATCAGCTTGACCCATAAACCAAACTAGTTGAACTGTGATGAGGTGGTCATGGGAAGCTAAAAAGACCTACAGTCTTAGATGCCCTATGTGAACCACATGGAGATGACCTTAAAACCATGACTGATCATGTGACAGACTACATTAACCTCTGTACGTCTGTGTGGAAAGCATCATCTCCAACAGGACAGTGAGGTGCTTCCATGATCGCCAGCGAGCTCAAAGTACTCACTGTCTTAAATATTTCCCCCCCCAAGAGTGTTTCCATTTTCAAGTTCTGAGCTTTGCTCATGAGCTCATGGTCCACATAGTTGCAACAGTGCTGGAGGGACATATTGGTTGAGACTTTGTTCTGAAGTTTTGTGGAAAACATCATGATTAGTCATGATTAGTCTCAGGCTTTAACCTCTCTGGAGTAGCTGCTGTTGTTGATGACTCATTTGGTTCATTCCCTACACATCAGTGTTACCTTCTTTGGTTAGTATGAATGGATCAAATCAGGTTCTGGTGCTGTCCACCTCTTCATGTTTGAAACTTGTTGATTGATATCCACCTTGATACACTTAATGTATAATAATAGATAGACAGATAGAACTTTATTGATCCCATCGGGAGGTTCCTTCAGGGAAAGTAGGTTTCCAGCACCACCATTATAGCATAAACATACCCCCCACCCCCACCCCAACCCCAGTGAGGAGTTGTGCACCCTAACAGCATGAGGAACAAAGGAGTTTTTAAGTGTATTTGTCCTGCACTTGGGAAGGACAGTCTGTCACTGAACAGGCTTCTCTGTTTGCTGATGACGGTGTGCAGAGGGTGACTGGCATTGTCCATAATCCATAATGTCCAGTAGTTTGTCTCTGCCACCGTCACCACAGAGTCCAGCTTCAGGCCGACCACAGAGCCAGGCCGCCTGATCAGTTTGTCCAGCCTGGATGTGTTCTTCTTGGATATGCTGCACCCCCCTCCCTCCTTCCAGCACACCACGGTGTTAAACAGTGCGTAATATATACACTCTCTATATATTCTTGACTTTGCTGTGGTTTCCATCTAACTGGCTGGTGAAAGAACCAACCACAACTGAGACTGAACAACTGCTGTATGAGTTCATCCTTGATTGATCTTTTGCAGAACAACCCATCTTTCTCTTCACCTGCTTCCCAGGTGTATTTCTTCCTGCCTGTTGGAGTCCATTCATCCAGGTCCTGCTTAACAGCCTTCTGCACTGTCAGCAGACTAATGTCTGCCTGGTTTTCTTTGTTATGGCTTCTAATCTTTTTACCCTTCAGTGCAGTCTCATATTGTTTCTTGCTTTTCTAGCCTAAATATTACCAAGATTATTCTGTGTTGTCAAGAGATGTTTTCATTCCTGAGTCTCTAAAACTGCAACTGTGATGAAACTATCATGGTTCAAATGTTATTAGAGCACCTTTTCAACAGAAGATACACATTACCTCTGTTCCTGATCATGCTGTTACAGTTTTGTTCCCAGGTATCATTTTATTTTTACTTTTGTGCTCTATAGTTTCAGCTAATTCTACTCTCTTATCAAGCTCTGTCTGAGTAGATTTTTGTCTTGATGTAGCTGAAAGAGCTTCCTTTGTTCTCTTAAACATCTGCACCACCTGGGCAGCTAACTGAGTTCACAGTGGTGGATTCAGATCATTTTCACTCTTTGGTTGTGTCTATGCTTACACACTCTTATTAAAACTGCACTTGTTCTCCTCTCCAGCCTCACTCAGAGCAACAGTCACATTGATTATTGGTGCTCAGGTGGATGAGTAAAGAAGTGAGAGGAGTATGAGGCAGACTCACTGGAGTCCAGATGCACTGTGGGAGTCTGAAGGCGCTTCATACGGTATTGAAGTTTCAGCACCCTCCCAGATTTTTTTTAATGAAAGAAATACTTGTATTTAATAAATATAAAACAGTAAACAGCTGAAGAAGAAGATGGTTGGCGCTGCCTCTTATGATTCAGCTGGGAAGTTCTTGAATTCAGCTTCAAAACTCTGGTCATAAATAAGACTAAAAGAAATAAGAGGAGGCAGTTAATAATGTGTCACAAACACCCAGAGAGCTGCTTTGGACAAGATGCATTTATGAAGCCAAATATGAAAACACAGAGATATTAATGAATTAATCAACTCCAGAGAGGACCAACTCCCAAAGTTTGGGTTGTTTCATTTATACAATTACTGTTTTATTTAAGTGTATAACATGCTGCAAAACACTATTTAAATCAAGATACATTTCTAATGTTTTGTGACTCAATTGTAAGTCCTTTTTTTCTGGAAAAGCAGGGGGGGCTGTCTCTGTCCTCTCATAATTCAGCATTGCTATGTTCTACCTTTCTGTCTCTCAGATCATCTAGTTGACACTTTTACAATTTCTTCAGGTTTTTTTTTAACTTCTGGTATTTATCAGCAACTGACATTTAGCTAATGCTTTCTTTCTTCTTATCTTTACGTCCTTCATACATCCTGGCCTGTTCATCACTTGGGACACTCATTTCCAATTCATAGCATGCTTAAAGGTGCTTTTTTTTTTGGTATAATTTTCAAGCATAAACAATATGAGTCTTCCAGGGTTTCAACCACCACACGGTATTGAGTATATTAAGTAAAAACCTATAATTTAGTTTAGCTTTGTGTCCTAGCCAAAACAGCACACAAATAAATTGCACCCAGTATATTCAAAGGATAAACTAAAGGAACAGAAACAATATTGACATCATATAAATAATTAACCAGTCATCATAAGTCAAATCAGTAAGTCAAATATAGTCAGCCATAATATTTGCAGCCAGATGTTCTGTTCTTCAAATTAAATGTCTTGATATGTAATTAATAAAACCCCTCCATCAAATTCAGCTGGTTCTGAGCAGAGGAAGAAGCATTTTTCAATTCCCCTTTTCCCAGTTCGCTTCAAGCTTTAGGGATGATTAAAATAAGTGAGTCTTGTCAGCCAGTAACTTCCTAAAGGATTTTTAATAACTGGTCCTGAAGAAGAGAAAGGGGTTTACAGTTTGTGATGAACCTCACTGTTCTCTGCAAGGATTCATGCACATAATTCTCATCTCCATAACTCTGCGCAAAAATAACAGAAAATCTAATTTTTGTCTTAACGGACTTGATTCTGATGAAAGAAAAAAAGAACATGGTTTTGATGTTAGTTTATTTCACCAGGTGCTGGATTTGACATGCATAGGACAATCAGGCATCAGTTAGAACTCATAAGCATTTGTGTGACTATTTTATGATATTAATGCAAACTATGAGCTTTGAAATGTAGTATTGGGTCCAAGGCTTTGTTTTTGTTGTAAAGACAGAAATGGTGAAGCTGCTGAAAAATGGTGAAAGGACAAAACACCTTCAGAACATAAAAAAATCATAAAAAAAAACTTATTTTACTCCATCTTGTGTTTGCAGTGTTGAAAAGGACTAAAAAGAGTAAGAATGACCTCATCAACGCAGAGGAAGGCGACGACCACTTCACCGACATATCATCTGTTGGTGAGGACAATACATAAGACATTTGATGTCCAACACCACTACACCTGTCTGCAATGTGTTAGTTTCAGACCATACACAAGCCACTTCCCAAGCAGAAGGGCTTGTGCGTGGCAATGTTTCAAATCAGCTGTTTAAATTTAAATTACTGGTTGCTTTGCTGTTTGATCTTTACAACCAAAGGTGACCAAAGATGAGCAGAGAGGGCAGACTGGGAATGCTGTTGTAGGCATCTTATCTTCTGTTTAATCTGTTTGGTTCTTCTGAGCCAACGTGCTGTCACTGATTTCTGAAAGACTAAACGAGTTGCTATGAATGGACATTATCCAAGATTAATTTAAGTATGACCCTGAGATAAGAATTTTAATTGGATGCTGTGAAGATGACAATGATGCCGTTTAAATTAAGGAGAAATAACACAGAGGGAATAATGGCTTGATGAGTAGATAAATGAGTGGTGAGATAAACAGAGAGTATGGGGTCTTTCTTCAGGCGATAAAGTGTGACTCAGATGTCTGGATTAAAATAGAGCAGGAAATGAGCAGCCCGCTAGTCTTCCTGTACTCGTAATGAAATTCTCATTGACCCATTTTTCTCCTTACTTTTTGTGTCTTGTCTCACTTGACATTTGAGATTAATTTAAGATTAATATAGTGCAGGCTAAACAGGTGCACGTGGAGGAGTGATAGAAACTCAGGCATTGTGATCTAAAAGAGCCAAGGACCTAACTTTAGTCACATCATGGTTAAGACTCCCCAGAATATGAAACCCTCCTTTTGAGAATGTAGAAACCACAGTATTCACAGCTCCCAGCAGAACATTATATACAATTTAGAAAAATTATTAATAAAACCCACTGCAGTTTGCTTATCATCATGGAGTTGAAAATTCCATCATACACCTGCTTCAATGAACCCACAATCATCTGGACAAAGCAGCAGCACTGTGAGGATCACGTTCTTCCATTTCTCCAGAGATTTAACACCATCCAGCTGATTTACTACATAAGAACCTCCAGAAGACACATGCCTCCACAATCACCTGGATTACTGACTACCTCACAAATAGACCACAGTTTGTGAGACTGAATGGCATCTCTAGCACATTATTGACATTAACATATTGACCTTTTACAAATTAAGAAAAAAAAATCCCAACCAATCTAATCAGGGAAACCTTTCTCAACTGGCTGTTAAATGTTTGATCACGATTATGTTGGTGTGTTTTTCCCTCTAAATATATATAGGATTGTCCTGCACAGCACCAACTTCAAACTAACCACCACATCCCTAAAGATGTTATGTTTCGCACATGTAGATTTGCAGTAGTGCCTCAGTTTTAGAATTGGCAACTTTATTGCGGTTTTGTATGTTTGGCTCCAACTGCTCCCCCAGGGTCACCGTTTGCACGGGCAAGTGTGAAGAGCAAGAACGAGAGCTCATCTTACTTCAAGAGGAAAGAGAAGAGGATTCGCTTCACCATCCGCCGTCTGGTCAAGTCCCAGAGCTTCTACTGGACTGTGTTGTGTCTCGTTGGACTGAACACACTGTGTGTAGCCATAGTACACTACGACCAGCCTGAGTGGCTCACTAATGCACTCTGTGAGTACTAGGAAATGCAGATTTACTGAATAACGTTGACAGGTCTGTTAGGCACCCCTTCACACACTTGTACGTCTAACCACACAGAGTCAAATAAAAAAAATTAATATAGTTAGAATTTCTATGAAATCACTATGACATTAGTTATAAGGGAAACATATTTTGTTGAATTTTTCTCCACTGAGAGTGCTGTAATGTACATATGCCAATGTGTCACAAACTAATACAAATAAGATAAAAATCTGAAATGTAATGTACTTATAAAAGGCTTCAACTGAAGGCACTATGAATTTTAGGAAATTGCAGAGGCCAGTATTTATGAAAGAATGACAGACATTCGTTTGCAGATTTGTTCATTTTAATACGAGAAATGAGTGCTCCAAATTTGAAAGCAGATGTCTAGATTAGGGCCTTATATAATTAGCACTATAAATGGAATTTTGCTTGAAAAATTCCTATACCTATGCTCTTTGGTTCCTTATATTTTGTCAGTTCAAATGACATCATGATCATATTTCTAATCCTTTGGTGTTTCTTACCAGCTTAGAAATGTAGATGTACCACTGGTAAATTTGAATTTGCTCAGCAGGTCTGTCTAGCTACCCTCCATTGAAGCTGATTTACTATGCCCAAAAGTCTAGCGGATCCAATCAGATCAGCCTGTCCTTGTATAGCGTCTCTAGAGAGCTCAAGGTGATTATAGAGCTGGAATGTTATCATCTGGATAATAAACAGACGCCATTTAAAACAGCCTTGTTATCGATAGTTAAAGGTTTGGACTTACAATCAATTTTGCTGGATGAAGCCCATCTGATCCTACTCAGTCTGAAAAATCTTACAGGAAATTACTGTAGTTGCTGAACATTTAACTATTACTTGGGAATCAGCCAAATTTATTCCCAGGCATTGACTGATCTGTGTGTTTTCTGATTGTCCATGTACAGACCTAGCTGAGTTTGTGTTCTTGGGCCTGTTTCTGGCTGAGATGTCCATGAAAATGTATGGCCTCGGACCCCAGAACTACTTCCACTCTTCTTTCAACTGTTTTGACTTTGGGGTGAGTTGTCCTCCACAGGTGTGATTTCTGCAGATTCTGCAGCATGAGCGTGATTCAGGACCTCAGAGAGTGACATCCCAAATCACATTCTTCTTTTGCCAAAATTAAAGAAAGAAAATAATTGCAGGCCAGCAGTGTTTATCAGACTGTGTTCGCAGGTAATCATTGGAAGTATTTTTGAGGTGATCTGGGCTGCCATCAAACCTGGTGCCTCATTTGGGATCAGTGTCCTGCGAGCGCTAAGACTACTCAGGATCTTCAAAGTCACCAAGTGAGTCATGGGGAATCTGTGTAGGAGCACAAGTGAGACCACTTACTCTACATACAAGATACTCATATGTTTGTGCGTGTGCTTAGATACTGGAACTCTTTGAGGAACCTGGTGGTATCCCTGCTCAACTCCATGAAGTCCATCATTAGCCTTCTGTTCCTTCTTTTCCTCTTCATTGTAGTCTTCGCTCTGCTTGGCATGCAGCTGTTTGGTGGCCAGTGAGTAGTTTGTTTCTTCTGTTATTTTAATGTGAGAACAACTGCTGATAGGACCATTACCTCCTTATGAAGATCTGCTGTTGTTTGTTGGAGACTTTAACACTTTGTTTTTGTTTTTTTTAACAGTTGCAAGAAAGGGAAATATGAAACCCTTGGAATTAATTGGTTTTCTTTTTCTTTAATATTGCCATAAAATGTTATCTAATTTTCATTTAAGTTACAAGAGAGAAATACAATATGTTTGTGATCACACACAAAATCATTCACCCTATGATCCCTCTCTCCAACAAATGAGGTTACTCATTTTAAAGCCTTTCCTTCGGTAGCTGCTGGGTGAAACGTATCCACACATCAAGAATTGGCATCACTCTGTTGAAAAAGACCAGAAAAAAGCTTCAAAGCCATGAACAGATTCGACAGGATTCTAAAATCTTTTGTTCTAGGATGGAAGAATGTACTGTTGAGATTCAGCTGAAATTAAATCTGATTGGTTGAGATGCTAAAAGATGCTTTTCATCTGTACTTAATGTATAATAAATGACATGGGACTCGGGTAGAACAACTTTACCTCCATATCCAAGAACACATATACACACATATGACTGGGGAGCAGAGCATGGGAACAGTAGTCCAACCAGTACACTGTAGTTCCTTGTTCTAGGCTTACTCACAATGTTGCAGACTCATATTTTATTATCATTAATTCTCATTTATGACCAGTGCTTTACATAGAAAGTTTGCAGTTCTCAAAGTTATGGGAATTTTGCAGCTTTACTGACAACAGGAACCCCCCCCCCAATCATTATGCAAAATGAATGAATGCATGAATGCATCCAGGTAAAGTCCCCTTACCTTGAAAGCAGATTAAGATTGTCTGTGGAAGGGTCGGAGTGCTTTTGTGCAGTGGCTGTGTGGCTTAATTGCAGTCAGCACGTGTTCTCCCTACAGATTCAACTTTGATGACGAAACACCAACAACCAACTTTGATACGTTTCCAGCAGCTATTCTCACAGTGTTCCAGGTAAAGTTAAACTTTATCATGTTTTTCACTGCCCTGTTTGAACTGGACTCATGAACCTGAGCCTGCGTTTCCATTACAGATCCTAACTGGGGAAGACTGGAATGCAGTCATGTACCACGGGATTGAATCACAGGGAGGTGTGCATGGAGGAATGTTTTCTTCCATTTATTTCATCGTCCTTACTCTCTTTGGAAACTGTATCCTTCCTGTCTGATACAATCGATCGTTCTTTCTGTCTGGCAGATATGCTGTATATAATTTAGATAATTTTGCAACAAACTTCTTTTTCTTCTGATTTAAAGAACAGGTGCAACTGTAAATAAGTGATTCCTGGATTATAAGTCATTTTTTCCTGAAACCACAAATAACCAGATACACTCCTCAATGTTTTCTTGGCCATTGCTGTTGATAACCTTGCAAATGCCCAGGAGCTCACCAAGGTACTAATTTTTTTTATGGCCCTATAGAAATACACCATAACATCCATCTGATAATTTGGGGTCTTGGGTATTTGGCAAGTCCTCTTTCAGACAAAAACATGTAACTTTTTTCACTGTGCAGTGATTTACTTAACAACATGTTGGCCACCATGCTGTTCATTATCAACACTGTATGTACAGACATCTGTAAAAGCAGGCACCTTGGTAATTTGCTGTTTCTGAAGAATTTAGTTTGGTGTTAATGCAATGCCAAGAGGCAATGACAGAAATCATTAGTCTGAGATGAGCTGCACATCAATAAGGAAACAACTCACAGTTCAACTTTTTGTGGTGAGAATAATTATTCACAAGTGGAAGACACTCAAGACCAGGGGTGTCAAACTCTTATTTTATCTAGGGGCACATCATCACCATGGTTACTGTTAATGTGCCATCGTCAGCAATGTATTTTTGCCAGACAGTCTCAAATTTCACAACTTTTGTATCCGAATGATCCTAGGAGATATGTTGTCGGGGGCTTAATGCCCCTGGTAGGGTCTCCCATGGCAAATAGGTTCGAGGTGACGGAGCAGACTATGAGCGGTTCACAAATCCTTTATGAGAGATACAACAGCGAAGTCGTGTACGTCGCCCGGATTGGCGTTACCGGGGCCCCACCCTGGCTATGGGGACATGGAATGTCACCTCGCTGGGGGAAAAGGAGCCTGAGCTTGTGTAGGAGGTGGAGAGGTACCGATTAGAAATAGTCGGGCTCACCTCCACTCACAGTGTTGTCTCTGGATCCCAACTCCTTGAGAGAGACTGGACTCTACTACTCTGGAGTTGCCCGCGGTGAGAGGCGGCGTGCTGGTGTGGGCTTGCTTATAGCTCCCCAGCTCAGCCG
>JBAMYA010042657.1:0-14176 GCA_037176975.1 Arrhamphus sclerolepis
CCCTGTGGAGGCTCGAACCAGGAACCTTCTTGCTGTGAGGCAACAGTGCTAACCACTAAGCCACCGTGCTGCCCGTTTCAAGAAGTTTATATTTTAAATTATCAACATCAATAAACAAATCTACAGAAGAATATTATTTCCACTGAAAAATAAAAAGTAAAATTGTGAGATTAAAGTCAGAATTCTTTTTTCTGCTCCAGTCGTGTTCAGTGACCATAATACTGAAATACAACAATCAGTTTAAAAAGTTATACTTGAAACATTACAGTTTTGTTACATTTATGATAAAAGGTCTTGAACTTCCAAAAGTTACAGTTTTATGATAAAGGTGACCATTTTTGTGTAATTTTTGTCACATTTTTTGTCATAAACATTTTATAGCAAAAATTTGATTTAAGGACAAACCATCTGAAACTTTCTAAAATTTACAATTTCAAGACTGTAATTTTATGTCAAAATGTTGCAAAAGGTTGATATTCTGAAACCCAAATATTGTAATTTTATGTTAAAAAGTCACGATTTGGTGACTTTTGTGAGTTACATAAAAAAGTCAACATTTTGTTAAATGTTTGATTTTATGAGAAAAAAAATGTAATTTTAGTTGAAAAGGTCTGAATTTGATAATAAAGGTCATGATTTCTTTAAAATTTTAGATTTTATGAACAAAACTTACTTTTCATGAACAAAAAAAAACATGATATTACAAAAATAATTTGAGAAAATTGTGTCATTTTAGAACATGATAAAATTCTTGTAAATTTTAGATTTTTTGACAAAAATTCACTTCATCCTGAAAGCAGCTGGACGAGAAAGTAAAGAATAACCAGCTTTAATGGTAACCATGGTGATGATATGGCCCTTTAACGGTAACCATGGTGACGAAGTGGCCCAGGATCAGAGTTCAACACCTCTGATCTAAGACGACAGATTTGTCGTTTCTTTTATGTAGAAGCTTAAAAATGTTCATGTGTCATAGAAACCAACACAATCAGAGCAGGACTTATTACTCTTGTCATTAACTGTTAAATGTTAAACGTTCACAGTTTTTACTCCACAAACACAAATGTCACACTGATGAGTGCAGGAATGCCCAGCAGTTCTTACTTTGTGAAATAAAAAAGGTTGTGATTGTTCTGTAAACAGCTGCAGTTTGAGTCTCACCATGGAAACGTCAGCTGCCACTCAGAACACATCGCCGTGGAAACCTACAGCTGATCTTCAGCTTCTCAGCTTTTCAGCTTCTATTTCATGGACTTATTTGAGAGTTTGAAGCAGCAGCAGCCATCCCACCTCAGCCTCTTCAGGACCTGTTTACTCCAAATGTTTTATCTTTATTTTTTTGGTGTTCGCCATTGTTTGGATGCCTTTCCAACCCCGAGTCGCGGGCCGTGTAACCGACCCGTGAAAGCAGATAAGCGAAAGCCAGCGAAGCACGGCCAACCTTTCCAAACAAGCATCAATAATGCATCATTGCGTTATCTCTTGGGCGAAACACTGCAGGAGGTGTGTAGTCTGGTGAACCCGACCATCTGCGGCCCGAGCAAAAACCCTCTGAAGCCCCCCCACCCCCACCAAAACCACCAGCACCCCGATACTTAAGGGACTTTGCAGCTATTTAATGTTTAATGCCCTCTAAAGCCAAAAGAATGCTAATTTCTGTGGCCTGCTACCAATTTTCCTTCCTTTTCACTCCTTCCCCCAAAATTACTAATCTGTTGTCCCCACGGCCCTATTTACCGCCGCCGCCGCAGCTGGGGACGATTACGAGCAGGAAGCTCACAGGGGGATGTGATCTGGAAGTGAGCTGGGGATCCATCCTTCAAGGAAGGTGAAGGACTTCAGACCAAGGGGAGGGGTGCACTCTGGCCACAGGGGCCCCCAGCAGTCCCACGCCATCATTAAGTGTGTCAAGATGAGCCCAGAGAAGAAGAAGAAAAAGAGGGAAGATGGCTAGAACGCAGAAAGAAGAAATAAAGACGTCCTACGTCCTACAGTGGACGACACTCAGGAGCTTCAGAGACCTGATGAAGTAAAACGTCTTCCTTTATCTGCCCTAACGCCTCAGATTTGAAGCTGAATCCTGCTTCTCCACATTTGGCTTGGGGGACACAAAGTAGACCTGGACCAGAAGACCTGAGTGGTCTGGATGGTTGCTATGGCAACAAGTCTTCATGAAGAGCAGAAGTATTTTGAAGTCTTTTGTCAGAGATACTGGGGACCAGTCTAAGGGATGTGATCTGCTGGCTTAGGTTTAGTCAGGACTTCAGCTGCTGGGTTCTGGATCAGGTTCTGGATTAGCTGCAGATGTCTGATTGACTTTTTACTCTGAAGATAATGAAGATAATGTTACAATAATCACTTCCACTGAAGACAAAAGCATGGATGACTGTTTTAAGATCCTGCTGAGACATCAGTCTTCAGTCTTCAGGTGATAAAAGTCTTTCTGTGTGTTTGAAGATTCAGGTCTGGGTCCAGGACTGCACCCAGGTTCAGGTCTGATTAATGGATTTTAGTGTAATAACTGAAGCTGGCTCTTTAATCATTTTTCTTTGGGTTTCGTTTTGTTTCTCTTGAGCTGACTAAACTTCCATCATGTCCACTCATCCATCCGTTCTGTGCATCAACTCAGCGCCTGTCTGGTGATGTTGTCACGTAAAGCTGAGTGTCATCTGCATAGGTCTGGAAACGTGCTTTGCCGTTAATGATCATCTGAGCTCGTGAAGGGTTGTAGATGTTAAACAGGAGAGGCCCCAACATGGAGCCCTGGAAAACGCCACATGTTCCACAGTTTCTGTCAGCTTAGATGGAAACTTGTCTTTACACAAAATAAGCCTCCAACCAGTCCAGTACTCTACCAGAGAGTCCAACCCAGTTCTCCATTCACTCCAGTATGATACTGTGATCCACATTTTCAATTACTGACTCCAAACAACTGGAGCTGGTTGGAGTCAGTAGTTTGCAACAGCAAATGTAGCCTCTAGTGGTCAGCAGAGGAACTGCAGTTACATCCATTTCAGGGTGTACATCAGACCAGAATGCTGACTGTGGCCCCTTTTGGACCATAAAATGAAACTAAATGCGTCTTTATTTAATTAAACACAACAGCGAGCTGGAGATTTGAAACTGCAGGTGTTTTATTGCTCATAAATGCTTCACATAAACACATTTCTGTTATTGTGCTTGTGCTCTGCACATCCCTCCTCTCACACCAAATAGAGGCTGGATTCTTCGTCGAGGTGTAACAGAGAAGCCTCATTCGGTTTGATGTGCTGTTAAAGGGCTCATCTTTATCACGCCGAAGGTGGTTGGGATTAGCATGCAGATGCCTCATAATGGAGCTCCAGACTGCTGCAGCGTTCATCTAAGTCAGAGCCAACAGGGATCTCACACACTCATTCACAATAAACAACCACAGAGCTCATTTGGGCGGTTAGAATGAGGATTATTTATCTAATGTGCATTCATTTTCACCCCTTTGTGTTTGTTATTCTGTTGAAGAGGCAAAAACGTGGCAGACTGATTGTGCCGTTTACCTAAGGGAGATTTCTCCTCATACGATGACTTTTTAATTTCTGTTTACGGGATGTAACGCACCAACATGTGCACATCCATTTGAGTCGGGGACTGTGAACTAACTAATCCAAGATGCATCTCTGCACACTGCATTCACACTCATACCATTAAGGAAATTAAGCATGTCCTAATCATGAATTCATTAAAATGATTAACTGCATTAAATAAAGAAAATTGCTTTCAAAGGGACATAAAAGGGAAGAAAATCACAAACAACCTTCCAGTTCTCAACAACACAACACTGCTCATTTTGGGCCACCTAGGCTTGAAGATGCCTCTTTTTTTTTCCTGGCGCCTTGAAAAAGCGACAAAGAAAGCACATACGATTCATAAGAGACCACAAGAAACATTTTATTTTGAAGATCCTGGCATTAACTGCAGCAATACATGTCCATTCTACCAACATCCATATGAAGAATATTTTTAGCCACGATGCCATTATAGTACACAAAAGTACGATACACATCATAAATGTTCTAAAAAAACTAAAACTAAATCAAAGAAACAATCAGAAACCTGGCTAACAAGTTTAATTACATAGATATGTCAGCTTCTGACACTTTAGCATCCATTAGCATCATCCAGTGGAAATGCTAAGAAACTCGAGTCAACTGAAAATTCCTCACAAATATTTGAACCACACCACACACTGGATACAAACACTGGCTCCAGTTCAACATATCACATTTATTAGCATCTTTGGCATTCATTAGTCCCAGTGCTAACAGACAGAACCCAAGTGAAAGTAGTTTGGCACATTTTAGCATCTTTAGCATCCATTAGCTGCAGTGCTAACAGACAAAAACAAATGACTGGGACAAAATCCAAGGGAAACTAGGTTGGAACTATATACAGTTCATCACTGTGGCCATTTTTAACATCTGTTGCACATTAGCATCAGCCATGATGCACAATAGGCAAAGAATAGCTAGTGAACTAAATTCACATAACAAACTGGCATAGAAAACGTTAGCTTCAGTAGATTACAATATTCTCAGGCTCTGAGTATCTGTTAGCATTTGTTAGCATTAGCAGTGATGTTAAAGGTAAAACTACTGATGTGCTACATGCTACATACTTATATTCCAGTAAACACATTTCTCTCTTTGAGCTGCTGTTTGGCAGAAAACCCCGAGGCGTCTTGGACCTTATGAGAGAAAGCTGGGAGGATGGTCTAAGCACAATCAAAAAAAGACTCAGTACGACTTGGACCTGAGAGCAAAACGTCGCTCACTTAGGCATTTGTCACGAAAGAATTTGCTACAGATTTACCACCTCAACAACCTGAAAGCGTGGAGAGAGGTGCTGGCTGGTTCTCTGGTGAGCTTGCCAGACAGAGATGAGCTGGGTCCGGACATCCAAATGGATGCCTATGTTGATTACCGGAAGGATAACGAGGTCTTGTGGTTTGTTTGGTGCCTCATGGAGCACGGCGCTGCCTCCACATGCTGCTACCTACCTGGATGATGTCTGGGCGGAGCATTTGTGGCAGGTGGTCGCGGTGCTTGAGTCTCTGAGGCAGGCTGGGCTCACTGGATGGAAGGAGGTACAGTATCTGAGGTACAATTGGCTTGTGGACAGGTGTGGCCACCAGTAGGAAAGACTGCAGCGACCCAAGAGGAAAAGAGGAGGTCAGGTGGTTTTGGGGGCTGGTGGGTTATTACAAGCAGTTCTTTGTTGACTGGACCAGCTCCCTGACTGACCTGACCCATTAGGATGCCTCAGATCTGGTCCAGTGGACAGAGCTGTCCCAGGTGGGATTTGAGAGGGTAAGACAGGCTCTCTGTGAAGAACTGCTGCTTCACATAGCTGACTTCTCTCTTCCTTTTGTCCTACGTGTCAAACAGGGCTGGGGGCCGTTTAGTCCCAGCAGGTCCGAGGGGTCGACTGCCCCACACTATCACCTCAGCAAGAAACTGTCGCAACAAGAGTCGGCTAGGCCTTCAGCACTGAGAACCAGGTTCTGCTCAAGGTTTCTTCTCAAGAGGGAGTTTTTTCTTGCCACTGATGGTGTTGCCATGTGCTTGGGGGTCATGTTCTGGGTTTCTAAACCGCCTAAAGATGACTTGTCGTAAATAGGCGCTATATAAATAAATTGAATTGAATAGTATGGTGGAGAAGGAGTGTCTGGTGATCCAGGGGGCGGTTGATGAGCTCCGGTATTACCTCCTGGGACACCGATTCACCCTCTGTTTGGACCGTGCCCTGCTGCAGTGGCTCCACCGAGATGCCAATGTCCAATGTACCTGGCTCTACAGCTGTATAAGTTCAGGGTGGTCCAGAGGCACAGATGGGGTGGGGGGGTAGCGTTGGCCAGATGGCTACCCGGCCTAAGTCAGCCAGTGGGGCTATGGGGTGGTGGGGTGTGAGGAGAGGAGAAGCTGACTGGCACACCTGAGTTGCATGTGCCAATCAAGGACCCTCCAATGAAGCAGCAGGACTCTGGGGGCCCTAACCCCCCTGGGCGAGAGGAAGTCCAGATCAGCAGGCAGAACTGTCTGTGTGTGATCTCGGGTTTTGAAATGAACCAGAACCCAAACTGTCATCCTGTTGTGGGGTATTTTATGCTGATTAGCACCCAAGCAGCTAGTGAGTCTCTGCAGTTGCATAAAAACATCACCCCCCACCCCACCCCCCACCCGAACACTGAAAACACGAAACAGATTCTTTCAGCGGGGCAGAATAAGAGAGCCCATCACACTGCAAAATACCCACATCTTGGCTCCCGAGGGGCACGGCAATACGCGGATTTAAAATTCATGTCCAGGCCAGAGAAGGACGTATTTGTTATTGTCTCGGAGAAGACAGTGCTTCCTGCACTGGTCCGGCTCCAGTAGGACAGACCTCCAGATGAAAAAAGTGTAAAAGCTCAAAGCACATATCTCATTACAGGCTTTTGTTTGTAGCTTCCACTCCGGGCGACGGCACAAACGGATCCTCTCTCTGGATATTGCCTCGGTTTCATCCTCTTTGAGCTCAGCACTTTTTTTTTTATTTTTAAATGAATTATCTGGATTTCATGGAGCTATTTGAAAAGCAGTTTTAATGGAAAATCCAAATCCACGAAACCACAGTCCACCTGAGGTGACGGCACAGGGCTAATAACCTTTTCTTTTCTTTTCTTTTCTTTTCTTAAAAGAATGTATTTTATGAGCTTACTAAATTGTATTCCACAGGAAAAAAAATGTTTGTAGTTATTTTCATGTGTAAAATCCTGTGCACCCACGTTTAATCTTTAATCTATGTAAAATTATCAATGACTGTCCTGCAAATTCTGTGTAAACATGTAGAGATGTGTGTGTGTGTGTGTGTGTGTGTGTGCGCGTGTGTATAAAAGTGTCCTATGCCACATATGTAAAACTGTTTTTTTTGCTTTTGTTTTGTTTTGTGTTTTTTTTTTAAAAAAAAAACAAAAAACACACATTGGCAGAATGGGACAGGAAGAAAACAAAAGCAAGCATTTGCTTCCTTTTATATGTATTTTTGTGTATTTGTGTTTGTATACACAAAATAAAACAGGAAGTTGACAGAAACAGAAAATGTCAGGGACGAGAAAACACCAGCACTGAACAAAACCCACAACCAAAACCGAAACCATGACAACGTCAAGGCTACGTACCAGGAGACGGACGAATTCAACACATCCGTTTCAAACGTAGATTATAAATGGGTGTATTTCTGTACACTTGGTTCTAATCTCAGATGTCGTACCTGTTGTACACCAAGTACATGAACAAACACCCAGTAGTGGCTTTTTATCTGTCCATGTCATTTTAGAGCAGGACTGCCTAATTTAGAGGCAGCTGAAGCAGACTACTGTGACTCTTTCTCCAATAATTATCTAATTGTACATAAACGGAGCGGTAGTATTAATGGAAGAGCAGACGACATTCCTCAAACAGTTTCTTACTGTGGATATAAAAGCTTTAAACCATCAGACGCATCCTCTGAGTAAAGCTGTTGGATTTCTAGCATGACGCTGTCATTTTGATTATTCTGCCATGAATCATGCAGATGAGTGCAGCTGGAATCAGAAGTGCTTCGTTTCTAAAACACATCAGCGCATTAAAACATCCCTGTCATTGGTCGCGCTAAACATCCTTAACATCTGTGTTTCTAGACCGCAGAAACACGGCACATCCCAGCTCAGATTCATCCAGAGCTCCTCTGTGATTGTAGACGGAAAAAAAAGTGCTGAACTGTATATAGACTAAAACAAAACAAAAGAAAATCCATACATTCAATATTTCACATTATGGTCTGTGCTCTGCTTTTATCAACAAGGCAGCAGATGTAAAGTTGTTCAGACAGAAGAAGAAGAGCAGAATTCCTCTTTATTAAGGAAATGATCAAGTGTATTTATTATAAATCTGACCAACAGCATATGCATCAGCCATAACAAAAGAAACACCTGAACCTGAAGCTCGTTTTTTGGGTCCACTGTTGCTTCTAGCCAGCGTGACGCCGTTCAGATTCAATGTGAACCTTCAGAAAACTCGAGTGTGACTTGTTCTTCTTAAGCGGTAACTACGCCATCTAAAGCGCAGGTGTCAAACTCGAGCTTTCATGTTATCTGGCCGTGAGAGCATGCAAGACTCTTCTAACTGAAACATCTGGGACGCTGGGGAGGTGGACCTGCAGCCCGACCCTGCAACCACCACAGATTTAGATGTTTATACCAGATATTTGGAGACTTCTGTCCCCCTCTCTCTCTGTCCTTCATCCACTCTGTCCTGTCTCCCTCCTCATGTCTTCCTTTACCCAGCAGGAGGGTCCCCCCTAGAACTGATCCACGTCCTGGTCCGTCACATCCGCTTTGCCATGTGATCGGGGGTCATGATCTGCGTTTCTGAGAAGAACTACAGATGAATTTGTAAAATAGACACTTTAAAAATAAAATGGAAATGGAAAAAAAACTTCAATTTCCAAAACCCTGAATCTTTTGTTTGACTTTTTTTGGATCATAAATCAGCGTGTCATCTGCATATGAGCAGATATTTGTATTAATGACCCTAAACTGTTCAGATGCCCCATTAAAGGTTCAACTCCGCTTTGGTCTCATCAGACATTACGGATATAAAATTGAACTGAGCTGAACTGAACATTTCTTCAGTGACTTCCTGTTTGAAATCAAAAACTCAAGAGTCTCTGGGAACCAATCAGATCAGTTTACTTTAACGTGATGACGACAGAGCTGAGATGTTGTAGATGAACAAACGTTACCAGCTGCCTTCAGAGCAACAGTTAGCTCCGCCTCCTGGATGAGGAGGCCCATCTGTCCAGATGTGGCTCTGATCTGTCAGGACAACAGTTCTGCATTAAAAAGTCATTATTTTGCAAATCAATTTTACAACCAAAATTAATCATTTTTAAAACAAATAAAATATTTACAATTCCACAAGCAGATCACAATTGAGTAAAATTCCTAATTTTAGGGGGAAAAAAAATTATAAAAATGATTTTCATTTTAAAAGAAAGTGATAATTTCATATGGAGAAAAAAACACATGGACATTTCATTTTAAGTCAAAAGTCATTTTGTTAAATTTATTTGAAATTTTGCAACAAGATTGAATTTTTTATGATAAGTGACTTTTTAAAAAAATGTAAAAAGAACAGATAAATTTAGGACAAAAAACAACAATTTTTACAGTGTTTAAAATCTTGTGTCAAAAATTCCATTTGTGTGTTAAAACATTGTCTTTTTACAAATAGTCAGGATTTTTTTTAATTCTTGATTTTATCAGAAAAAAGTTGTGATTGCACAAAAAAATAAAATTTACTTTTAATTTACATTTAAAATAAACTTCTAACAACAACAACAAAAAAAACAAATTATACAAAATTTGTAAAATTACGTTGTAATTTTATGTCAAAATCTTACAAAAAGTTGATATTTTCCAAGAAAAGAAAATTCTAATTTTAAGTTACAAAGTCAAAACTTTCACAAAAAAGATTTTCTTTTTTTTTTTATTTGCATTTAGTTGACATTGTAATTTTACTTAAATTTTGCAAAAAGAGGCTGTGTGGGGGGGGGGGGGGGGTTCTGCTCAGCTGCAGCTCAGAGGGACTGACGGGTTCACCTGCACTGCATGAGCCAATCAGGATCCCTCTTCTCAACCAGCAGCTCTCTGGTCCTGGAGGGAGGAGGACCAGGCCAGCAGCGGGACCCAGTCAGCAGTGGGACCCGGTCAGCAGCGGGACCCGGTCAGCAGCGGGACCCGGCCAGCAGCGGGACCCAGTCAGCAGTGGGACCCAGTCAGCAGCTGGACCCAGTCAGCAGCTGGACCCAATCAGCAGTGGGACCCGGCCAGTAGGAGGACCCAGTCAGCAGCTGGACCCAGTCAGCAGCTGGACCCAATCAGCAATGGGACCCGGCCAGTAGGAGGACCTGGCCAGTAGGAGGACCTGGCCAGTAGCGGGACCCAATCAGTGGTGGGACCCGGCTGTGTTGGGGTTTTGTGTACTGACTCTGAGCCTAGTAGCTGGTCCGAGCTACAGATTTGTTCCAACCAAAAATCTGTAATTTAAAGTGAAAAAACATCTAAAATTTCTGATTGTAAAAACTCTTGGTTGTTGCAACAAATTAGCAATTTTACAACAAAATGTGTTTTTGTTTCTGACAAAAAACTCAACTCGATTTTGCAAGAAATTCTTGATTTCCTTCCAAAATTATCAATTTTATCCTCAATTTGGGATTTTGTGAAATGTTTGATTTTTATGACAAAAATACAATTTCATGAAATATGTGATATTGCAAAACTCGCCATTTAATGATAAAAATTTTTTAACTTTTTTCAATTCTATGACAAACACTTTTATGAAAAAAAAGAACAATATGAAATTCTACATTTTACAATTTTTTCTTTTTTATGTAAAAAATCTTAAAATTTTTAATTATATGAAAAACAAATATTTTATGATTGAAAGTTGCAACTTTTGTAAAACGTCAAATTTTATTACAAAGATTCTTTTCTTTTATTACGACTTGGTCCAGGAACTAGCAGGAAGTCTGACAACACAGAAAATAAAGAATAAACAGACCTTTAATAGTTACAATGTTGATGATGTAGCCCTTTAATCGTAACCATGGTGATGATTTGACTTGTTTTTTCACCACTGAGCTACACGCTCCAACTCTACCTTAAAAGCCCATTTGTATTGATTATTAAAGTAACGATAACAATATCTTCCGGTAGTTATGTTCCTTTTCTTCCTCTCAGCAACTCTTCATGAAAGTCTTCTCTTTAAGTCTCTTTGTGGATGTTCATGGTTCTGTTAACCATC
Organism: Arrhamphus sclerolepis; assembly: GCA_037176975.1. Lineage (NCBI taxonomy): Eukaryota > Metazoa > Chordata > Actinopteri > Beloniformes > Hemiramphidae > Arrhamphus > Arrhamphus sclerolepis. The sequence continues at coordinate 10,860 of JBAMYA010042657.1, forward strand.
GACGGCCCTTTAAGGTGCTCCACAGAAACCAACTTTAAAGTCGTCTCTTCGTCTGTGGTGTTCTGATGTTGGAGAATCAAAGCGTTGCTTTCATTAAACTTTGACAAGACAAAGACAGAAAGGAAAAGGGACCTTTCCTCAGAGTTCACATTAGTGTTTTGATAAAGGAACATAAAAGCGTGAAATGAAAGCAATCTCTGTTTTGGCTTGTTAAGAGTCGGTGCAGCCAACATGAGTTCAATCTTGTAGTTGTCAGTAGACAGGCTGAACTGATATTTTAGCTTCCTGACTTATCTAGAGGTAGAATATGCTGATTCATCATCCTAGTTGCATGTGCGCTGCAGCTGTAGCACCAAATATGCCTCCTCATGGGGAGTTTTTTGGTACTGATGGCTCTCTGTGATATCACGGTGGGCCTAATTTCTTTATATGGTCATGAAAGATTATGGCTGAGTTATACTTTTGTTTCCAGGCTGCCGAAGAAATGTGTATCTGGTTGTGAATGAAGGTTGGAGTATTTTTAAAGCCGTTTTTTCATCCTAAAACATCATCATGCTTGCAGGAACTGACATCACCCATCCCTGGTTGAAGGCCAGCTGGAACACACCTTCACTCAGTTACCTTCGATTAGCTATTTTACCTTGGCTGGCTAGCTCATGCTAAGCTATGATGCTAACTTTGAAGCTAATTTTACATTCATTCTGATTCAGCTCCTGTATTCATCCTCATTTTTGTTGTTGCAAAGGAAACAATGTTTGAAATGAGGACCGGAAGCTCATTAGCCGTAGTTGAGCTATGTTAATTGGTTTATTTATTTTCACTGACTGAAGTACATGGAGGTGTACAGATGTCAATCTACAGAAAATAAAACTATTTATTGCTCCAGACTGTAAAAATGTTTATTTCTGCTGTAAAGTTGGATATTTTAACATGGAGGTCGATGGATAATGACTCACTGTTGGAACCAGATCCTGGTGGTCAGTAGAGGAACTGCAGACATTTTGATGCCATCAAATTTTGTTTTCTCTTTTATTCAACATTTTATGTTTATTGTTTTCCAGCATTTTCTTCTTCTTTTTTTTCCTTGTATTTTAAATGTAACATTAATTATTGTCCATCTGTGGTCGTAATTATCTCATTTTCAGAAAACAATATGATCTTATATTATTTCCCAAAGATAAACTTAAAATAGTTTTTGTATTTTCTCTGAAAACATTTGTTCAGTCCTATCAGCTTTTTTTCTTCGTATTACACGGTCAGCACAGCTCCGCTTAATTGACCTCTTTTCATCTTCAAAGCATTCCTGTACTGATTAGACAGATCGACTGTGTTCCTTTCTTTTCTTTTCTTTTTTTCCAGATTTTAAAGTCTTGCCACATATTGACTCGATTCCGCCGTTGCCTGGGAGCTGTCATGGAGGCGACAGGAAAGGCCGGCCGCAACATGTTGGACATGATTACTGTTATTGATGACTCATCGACCTCACCGGCGGGCCAAACTTATCAGTCTGGGGACCAGAACAAAATTATAGCCGTCCTGGCAGGGGCCTGCAGAAGATAAGAGAACCTGTTCACTGGCATGTTTGCTGTGACGACAACATGACATTGAGGACGTATAACTTTAGTCATGATATCACAGTTAATTTAACAAAAACAAAGCTAAAAAGAAAATTAAAGCTGACAATGTCCTGTAGACAGTTTAGGGTTAGGAAACCTGCAAACAAATGTCTTTTTGGTCCAAGAAACAGGCAGGAGAGTTGCTGATGTGAAGCTAATGTTATTGTACCAGCTACATAGAACCCTAACACCATATAATATGACTTAGCATGCTCAAGCTAATGCTATATTGTGAGATTTAGCATTGAAGGCTTACTTGTAGAGTGCTAAAACTAATGGTAAAACATGTCTTCTCTTAACATGGTGAAGCTAACATATCACACACTTTAGCATATGAGCGCTAACATTATCACCTGAGCTTTAAAAATGCATTAGCTTCACCTTGCTAAAGTTTAAATTATAGCATGAGGTTTAGCATTATAAGCTAATTTCGTGTCATGAGCTATTGCTAAAACGATTGCTATATCATGTCCTGTGGCATGCTAAAGCTAACATATCACATTTTAGTATACAAGCTCCAACATATTAGGGTCTGAGCTGAAGCTGATGTAACATTAGCTTCACCATGCAAAGCTAACATTATATCATGTGACTTAGCATTCTTAGCTAATGTGCCATGAGCTACAGAATACGAATGTGTTACTATGTGCTCAAGCTTACTAAAGCCGGTGTTATTATGAGCATTTTGAAGCTAATGTTTTATAAATATATTTGACATGCTAAAACTGTTATTTCAGGGCTTAATGCTAAAAGTGTAAAAGTTAATGTGCTATGCTAAAGGTTATGTTATATTATCATTTTAGACCACTGAAAGACAAATTTATGATAAACCATTTAAAAGCAGTTATAAACCATTTTAAACCAGTGAAAGATTAGTTTAAGCCAGTTATAAACCTTTTTAAACTAGCAAAAGACTAGTTTAAACCAGATATAAACCATTTTAGACTAGATGAAGATTACTTTAAACCAGTAAGACTTGATATGTTAAAATATCAGTATATCAGCTGTCATAAGATGCTGAAAAGCTTATTGTATGTATTGCGAGCTCTGACTTTAAGTACCATGTGAATTATATACATATGTACGTGTATGTGTGTATGTTGCTTGACTAAATCCATCGTAGATTTAGAAGTTCACGACGTAAATAAAACAATTCATTTAAATGAAGGTCAGCCTGCTGCGGAGTGACGCTGAGCAATCAGGACATGTCAAGTTCAGGAGCTGCCCTCAACTTGAAGCCATGAACGCTGTGTGTGCGTGTGTGCGTGTGTGCGTGTGTGCTTGTGGGCATGCTCGCTGTAGGTTCAAGGAAGTGGAGATAATCTTTTTGGACAAAGTAATTACATTTCTGTCTGTGCCATCAAAAGTTTGGCAAACGGACTGATTTAACTCAGAAACACAGAAACACAAATGCCTGTTTCATTCAGTCCTTCTCTGCTGCAACACACACTTCTGTTACTCGTCAGAAACTTCACGGTAATTTCTGTAAAAGTTGTGCCTCAGATGAAATGACCCACACGACTAAATACAGTACATGAGTGAAACTGAAGGCCCACGGACCAAATCTGGTCCTGCACTTCATCTTTTCTGGTCCGTGAGAGTGTTTAAAGTTCTAATGAGGAAACGTTTGATTCAGTTCTGACATCAGAAAGTGGAATAACTGAGGTGGAGAGCGGCTGCTTTAAGGTGGAATAACTGAGG
>JBAMYA010042658.1:0-14176 GCA_037176975.1 Arrhamphus sclerolepis
AATAAAAAGGGTTTAAAAAAAACATGTTGTCAATCTCATTTGATTTTCTGTAGGTGAAGTTGACTGCCGTGCATACAAACCTTCATTAAAAAAACATGTTGCTCGATGCAGAAATTCCTCCATGATGTAAGACACTGATGAGGTCGCAGACAAAACTATAAATAATTATTCTACAACCAACTGAATCTTTATCACACACATACATATGCATTTTAATGTGCAAAGGTTGGTATGCCCTCTTTTAGTCAAGTGTTTGGGGGTTTTTTGTATTAAAACAGAGACAGAAGAATATCAATAAAAGACATCTAAAATGGCAGCAGTTGAGCATGAATGCTGGTGAATGACTGCCACTAGTTTTGCAGTAAAAACTTGTTGATCCACAGTGTAGCAATTCTGCAGCCAGCTTTCCTTTGTTAATGGTTCGGTGGAAATAGCCATGAATAGGCTGGAGAACCAGACCCATTTCAGTGAATGGTGTGGTTGGCCAGGCTAGGAATCACTTACTGGATCCTTCCATGGAAAGGTCACATGGAAGTTTAATGAACAAAGGTTGTCTTAACTTAACAATATGTTGCCCAAACTTCAGGTGATAGCTTCTTCTTTTCCTTTACAATGTTTCCTTCAGGGCTCATCATGGCAAATCATTTGCCTCCATATAACTTTATTGTTTGCATCATCTTCTCTCACACCAACTAACTTGTCTTTCAGTACATCCATTAATCTCCTCTTTGGTCTTCCTCTAGATGTCCTGCATGACAGTTTCAATCTAATCATCCTTCTACCAATACATTCACTCTCCCTTCTCTGTACAGGTCCAAACCATCTCAAAAAGGCCTCTCTGACTTTATCTACAAAAGACCCAACATATACTGTACTTCTAATGAACTCACTCCTGATCCTATCCCATCCTAGTCATTCCCAAAGAGAACTCAACAAAGACTTCTGCATACAGATCCAGGTTGTCCTCCAGCTGGAGGACCCATGAGCTGCCACTGAGGCTGGACTTCATGACACTTGGTAGTGTGATGCCTGAAAGTCTTGAAGCTTCACTGTGTCCTACACCGATTCAAGACCTCCCCTCACCACATCAAAACAGCCCAAAATCCTAGCTAAACCCCTTCCATGTTTCACAGTAGGATCAGTGTTCTTTTCTTTTCTTTGAAAACTACATTATTCTGTGAAGAGAGTTGAAGTGAGTTGCCAACAAAAGCTCCCATTTTAACTTATCAGTCCAAAGGACATTCTCCCAGGAACCTTGTGGCTTGTCAAAATGCACTTCAGAAAATTCAGTCTGGCATTTATTATTTATCCTTCAATAGTTGAGACCTCCAGGGTCATCTTCCATGGAGCTCAGAGTTGTTCAAAGATGGTGTGATGAGATTGTAACTTGACTGGACTTTGAAGTTGATTGAATGTTTTTCTTGGTCCTATCTTTCAGAATAACCTGAGGTTCATTTCCTCTTGCAGCCATGTTCTGGGAGGTCTGCTAGGAGCTTCTACTGCTTGATAATGTTTAAACAAGTAGTCACATCAAGTTATTTTCATTGCGCTTATAGCCTTATACCTCTGACATGCTAATCTGTGGTTTCCTCTCTGATCTCTGAGTGATAATATTATAATAATATTGAAAACAACTGTGATAATTAAGGTTAAACACTTTTTAGAGGGACTGACAGTTATGCCCTGACTGTGTTTGACTATTCTTCCTCTACTTTTGGCTTTTCCCTTTAAAGCAGAACAATGTAACTTTGATCCCCCCACCCCCGCCACACACACACACACATGCACACACACACACACACACACACACACACACACACACACACATACAGCTTTAAAAATATAGTAGAACTGCATAAGATGGAAGCCGACCTTATGCTGGGTCACGCTGCCAGAGTTGTGAGATGCACAGAGAGAAACCTACAATCATACAAGCTGCTTCTCAACATCTTTTTTTTTTAATTTTTTTATCAGTGATGTGTCTAAAACTACAATTACAGAGATGCGAAATACATTCACAACTAAAACAGACAAACTATCAATATTTGAAAGCAAATTTATAGAAAGATAATCAACTCCAACTCACTTATAATGTGATGGTGCTGTTGGTCCTACCATGGTGTTGGGTCCTACCACGGTGATGTTCTTTCCTTTTACACTAAGCAACTGCATCTGTTTAACTACATTGTGAGAGAGCAAACAAAAATCTTTCTTCTTTTTTTTGTGAATCTGTTTTAAACTATCATGTGCTCTTCTTGCAGTTTTTCCTGTTATGACATCCCATCAAACGGATCTTCCTCATAATGTGTGTAACAGATTTCTGTATACAGTGATTTCATGGTCCTTTCCCCAGACATTCAGGACATTATAAAGTATTTGCAAAGGCTTTTGAGCACCCATGGCTGTTACGCATTTTCTCCACGTCATGTGGAAGCATGGACTGATTGGTGAGCAGTGGCTTTCATTTTTTTTAAACCTGAATTAAATCATTATTGGTTATAAACACAACACTTAGAGAACATTAACAGATAAAGATCCACAATTTATTCAGTCTCCAACAGAGGGTATTGAAGTGATGTTGCATCTCATGGCTCTATGTTGGGTTTTTTTGTGTCACACGTGATTTTGAAGAAACTTTGGCTCATTCTTCTTTACTATGTTGCTTCAGTTCATTGGGGTTGGGGCAGTCAGTTGAGAAAAGCCCTCCTAAAGGATTGAGGTCTAAACTTTGACTCCCAAAACCTTTGACTATTTAAACGCTTGCCTATTTATTTATTTGTAGATTAGCCCAGTTTCAACCAGGCTTTAACTCTCAAACAGACAATGTTATGTTTTGGTAATGTGTTTAGGACCCAACTCAAAAGATAATGAAAAGCTAAAGTATGATAAACGGTTGGTGGTTTTTCCCTTATAACTTTATGATAATGTTTTATCAGTGATTTATTGAATTTGAGCCTGCCGCAGCTGCTGGATCACGCCTTTTTCTAAACCAGTAAAAAAAGTGTGACCTTCAGGAACTGTACAAGGTCAGGTCATTGAGATAAACTCAAGCCATGCTGGCTGACCTGAGCCATCCCTGTTCCTGCTGCTATCATCCTGGTAAATAAAAGGTTAATTGTGTTTGATAATTGTTGTGTTTATTTGTTTCTTAGATGCACGCATGTGCTGCTGGTTGTAAAACATAATAAAGATACACTCAACATTGAACTTGAACTTGACTGACTGATGTGCAGTAACTCTAAGGTCTCTTCTTATGTCTTTCCCTCTTCACTTTGTGTTCACAAAAATTTGATGCTCCAGACACAGAAGACATAATGTCTGCATTTATAGACATCTGCATGCCTGCTGAAGCTCAGTTTGTCAAAGTAGCACAAATCCTATGGAAGTATTGGAAAGTATTGTCAGTTTTTTATTCATTTTTGCTAAATAAATAGTGACCTAGTGGAAAATGTTTTGTTGTTTTTGCCTCATACTATGACAGACTATGACCACAGTATTTTTTTAAAGACTACAAGAGGGGGTGCTACGATTTGCACATGACTCTAGCTCTTTGTCTTTCTTTCTTTTTCTTTTTTTCCTGGTACAAAATATTCTAATTGAACATTTTGGCTAATTGAGGAGGCATCCAGCAAAATAATTACTGAGAACATTTTCCAAGAAGAGATCTATATCTGATATTACGTGGCCAGTCTGCGAAGCACAAGCATGTGATTCAGAGGGAAATGGCAGGTAAATCGAAGGCATTGTAGGCATTCCAGTTCCCTGGAGCCAGGAGTGATTAGATAAAGTGACTCGCTGGAAATATCTACCAGATAACACTTTATTAAGCCTATAATTCAACAATTGGATTATAATGATACACGGGTCTTTATTTTGGTTGTTTACAAAATTTACCACTAATAGTTAGGGTAGTCTCCTGCAGAGAGAGTAAAAATATTTTCTGAGGACAAACACAAAGCCTGAACTGTGAATGTGCACAGATTTTTCTTTTCATTTTCTTCTTCAACAGATTTAACACTAATCCTTAGTAGGAAGCATCTTTAGCACCAAATGAAACTTGAAAGCAGGTTTCCTGAACCGTTCACAGTGACATAATATAGATATATTGATATCACGCCACATCAGATGATCACGGAATTTGGTCTCTTGTTTGTTTCTTTCTTCTTGATTTTCATGCTCTGCATGTGGTGCAGTTACAGCTCTAAGAAGCATAATGGAGCATGACCTTTTGGAACAAGTGGCAATTCCATGATCTTTTTTTGCCTTCTAATATTGACCGAACATTTCCAGAAGTCTGTAACGTTTCCAGAAAAGCAAAAATCAAGACACTTTTCTCAAAGAAGAGCAGATTTAGCTGTTTTCTATTTGGTCAAATTCCTGGAGGCCTGATAGATCAGAGCCAAATCGAGACAGATGTCAAGTATTGTAACGTGACCAAACCAGGACATTAAAGTCATTCCATCACGCGAGCGTTTAGTTGTTCCGGTGTTAGGTGTATGAGGTGGTGTAAGGGAAGAAACAGTCACGAGTCTATATATGTCTTTGGAAGGTCGGAAAAAAAACGTGTATTGCATGGACATAGGACAATAGAAAAAAAACAGTGCTTTTTGACAGAGCCACCATGCAGCGAACGGCCCGCAATTAACTTTACCAAACAAAAACAACAAGTGCCTCTTGCTCACAGTTCATACACTCGGTTTCAAACCCATGTAAAATAATTGTGTAGGCAAAAAAAAAAATCTCAATAATCATAAAATAACAAAAGAAAACAGCCTATGCTCTTCACGCACCTCAATCAGTCCAAACCAAATTTAAACTTGATCACTCTTTAAGAAATAAGTTTCAACGTTATCCCTTTCAATGAGCAGTAGTAGCACAAGTAACTAAAAACGGGGAAAAACGTGAAAAACAAAACAAGAGGCCCGAGAGAGTGTTCGATCAGAGTCAGGGACAGAGAAAAGTTTAAGTCAGGCAGGCAGCCAGTGGAAGAGAATGTCGTTTTTTAGGGAAACAGGGAGATCGGGTTTTCCGGGACACCACAGTAAGCTTTTTTAAAGTCTCAACAGGAAAAGGGATAGACAAGGTCTTCAAACCTGTTAGTCCAGCGCTGTCTGTTCCTCTCTCAAGGATCCGTGATATCCACCATTAGAGATGAAGGCTCCACGACCAAGGCAACTCTAGTTCATTACTTTAGTAATCCAGAATAATATCTGCCGTCTCCCGCAGTTTACTCCACCGCCATTGAGTCTCTCCTCTACATTGCCTATTCATTCATAAAAAGCGGGTTACGTCATTACACTCAGGTAGGGAGAGGCCAATAGACGAGGCCGTTCGTACAGAGTACAGGGCAAATGCACGTGAAGTGTATGCTGCTTAATGACAATTGTTGTGAAAGAAAGAAAGAGAGAGAGAAGAAAAAAAAAAAAAAACACATGAAAGCAAAACACAAAAAATAGCCACAGCTACAGTATGGACAGTTCAGAGGTAGGAAACGAACCACTGGTCCTCTTCATCCAGGAGGTGGGACCGACTGTTGCTTATCTCAGTCTCTTACTATCCTGAATCATTTGATAACATCAATATTGTCTATCTTCAGTAAACATTCTCTATTCTCTGTTCTCCTTCTGCCTACCATGGTGGTGTTGTGGCCCTTGCCTCACCAGCCTTTCATCTTCTGACCATCCCAGTATTTACCAACACCAAGGGCTGATACCTTTTATGGTATCGATCGAAATGGTTCAGTACCATCAAATATTGAAAAACTGCATCATTCAATACCCAATTTATTAATTTTGAAGGTAACTTCTCAATTAAGTTGACGTTTTGCTGTTTTCTATGTAGTTGTCATGGGCAGCTCTGAAACTTCACTTCCTGAGATTCCCTCCTCTAATCAACCTCTGCCACACCCTAATGTTATTCACTTGTGTCTCATTGCCTTTGTCTGTTTATTACCTCACCACATGCAGCTTCTCTTTGCCGGTTCGTCTTTGTCCCTTGTGCCTAGCCTTCTAGCCTGTATTCTCAACCTGGTCTCACGGTAATTCGTGAAACTGTCATGTTATTTATAATCTATTGTTTCGTGCTGGCCAACACGATTTACTCATCTTTTTCGTGTTCCTCAGAATGAATTTCAAACTAATGTATTTTAACTGGAAATTCATTTTGTGCCTACAAGCACAACAATCATAGACCACAGCGCACAGAGAGAGTTCGACTATATTTCATTTCTGACCCTTGATTGCAACTTAATACATTTTAATCATCGGATATTTGTTGTATAGGCTAACATATTTCATACAGTCTAACTCCTGTCTTTTTTCTTTAGCCTATTTTATCGTGTTTTATTTTTATTTTTTTAATGTAACAAGTGCATTTGAGAATCCAGCATCATATCAGATGCTGATATGATGCATTTCTTTGTCTCCTATGGGAGAAATTTCTCTTGGAAGCGGGGGCAAGGCGAGTGGGGGAAAGACTGCCCGGTATAACCACCCGCTGCGCCCGCAGCGAGCGCTGCACCTGCTGTTCTCCGAGGTGACGGAGGGAAAGACGGACTGGGATCACCGTCACCATGGTGAAGATCAACAATGAGATGCTGCGGAATCTGCTCCGGGAAAATCCAAACGACAAACTGGACATCAAGATGAGAAATCTTTAGAAGACAAAGCAGCACAGCTGAACTCAGAAGTCATCCAAAAACTCCAGAAAATAGCTGTGCGCTGGGATTATTGGATATTTATTATTCATATAAACGACAATGAAGGTATCATTCACAATTCAGTCACAATTCAGAAGGTACCATTCACAATTCAGTCTGATATAATTTATAGGCCTAGGCTATATTTTATATATATATATATATATATATATATATATATATATATATAAATCTGAGAGAGAGAGAGAGAGAGAGAGAGTGGCAACACTTATTCCCTTTATTTATGATCAGTTATGAGTAACTTCCTGTTTGACAGTCAATGCTTTTATTTTGAAAAGCTTCATGCGCTCTGTTCGTTGAGCATCAGGTAACTTAACAGCAACAAAAATTGTAACGGACTTAATAAAATTTATTTATTTCTTAGCAGCCCCCTTGATAGAGGCACAGGGTACGTTTGATACGATAATAAGTAAACGATTTGAATATTTATGTTAGTGTATCATTTGTTGGATTTGTTGTCAAAGTTAAGTTCATTTTAAGTTGATTGTTGTAAGAGTGTGGATTTTCGCTTATACAGTTTTTGTTTGTGTATCCCCAGCTCTTACGATGAAATTAAGGGTTTATTGCCATTAAATTTAAAAATTCATCAGTAAGGTGTCATCCTTCATGGGGGTGGGGGGTGGGGGTATGCTACATCTTCATTATATTGATATTCTTTCCCATAACAATACACATTTTTGCAAAAAAAATGCATATTTTCCTTCCTCTATAACACCTGCTCAGCAGGGTGTAAGATACAATTTCAATAATTAATTCATTAATTCATTATGAAATGTGAAAATCCACCTGGGGAATAAAATATGTGGGTTTGTTGGTCGTAAATGGCTCCTTCTTTGAAATATAGACTTTTTAAACCTGACTTCTAACAATTTTTGAAGGGTTGTAATCAGTACCAAAAGGGGCTACAGAAATGGGACAAAGTGTTCTAGAAAGCTTATGAACTCAGCTGTGTGAAAACATATATTGTCACAGACTTTTATTATACACACTTATATTCTGTTCACAGACATGTGTTTCTCACTCCCAAAACCTCCACTATGCATTTATTTTATTATCTATAAACACTTATTCCAGGAAATCAATAATCACTGTAAAAACTACAAATCCTATGAGCTGCAACGTGTGCTTTAATACAAAGTCACGTGATATTTGTAGTTTTTCCGGTTTTCAAATGTATGTAAAAATAGGGTTATAAAAAGCTATATATACTGATGATATTGAATATCTAGTAAAGTCGAACTAGCGATGACAGTGCCTTGAATTGATATATGTTAAGAAAAAAATTAATGTGGTTTAATTAAGTTGTTTTTAGAACCGCGCAATGCAGATTTACGCCAAAAAGCAATGGAGGCTGGTTCTTCCGCTGTATAAAACAGAAGATCTGGGGTTATGATTGCTTTATATACTGAATACTTAATAACGTAAATATTTACGTAAGCTGAATTTTAAATGGCAGTGATTATAGTTGGGTTAAGTTAAGAAATGAGACACAACACTGTATTTGAGCCATTTATTTGAAAATATGTTGGCGAGCTTTGCTGCAGCTTGGTTGACCGGCTGCAATTAGGAATCAAACACAGCCAATCTACGGTGGACAGCTCATAGCAGGAATGGAATGAGTCCAAATACATCATGAAGCTTTCTGCCGATCTCATACACGCACACACATGCTTTTTGGAGACGGGGAGTAGGGGCTGGAATTTCCTACTGGCGTGCTGCACAGCCCTGAGCAGTTTGGGGCACCTCGGCAGCTACCAGTCCACTTCCACATGTCCTGGACCGAGGCTGGACTCGACCGGCGGCTTTCCGGTTGCCAGCCCAAGCTACTGACGGCAAATGCTTCGACCGCCCGCACCAAAACCCCATTTCCTCCTGGGAGAGGTCTGGTCGTCTGGCGTTGCTGAAACAGTGGGAGATGAGTCAGACCAGCTCTCATCACTGATGTCCGATGTCAGCACGAGCTGGATATGAGCAGAGCTGAACTGAGACAGAACCAATACCTATGTGTGTGGGTGTTGTGAGAGAGGACTGAGGTGAAGCCCTGCGCATCACAGAGGAGAGGAGAAATCATACATCCATGGGAAACATTCAATGGAAACAATGGCCACAAAAGTTAGATATGAAATATGATATACGACAAATAGGCTATCTGATGATTAAAATGTTGTATTAAGTTGTGGTCAAGGTTCAGAAATGAAATAAAAGCGAACTTCCTTTGTTGTTTGGATTCTCCTGGAGCAGATCCCGCAGCATCTCGTTGTAGATCTTAACCATGGTGACAATGATCCCAGTCCGTCTTTTTTTCCGTCACCTCGGAGAACAGCAGGCTCGCTGTGGGTGCAGCAGGCGGTTATACCGGGCAGCCTTGCCCCGCTCACCCCCGCTGCCAAGATAAATCTTTCCATAGCAGACAAAGAAATGCATCATATCAGCATCTGATATGATGCTGGATTCTCAAATGCACTTGTTACATTAAAAAAATAAAAATAAAACATGATAAAATAGGCTAAAGAAAGAGTTAGACTGTATGAAATATGATAGCCTATACAACAAATATCCGTATCAAGCTGCGATCAAGGTTCAGAAATGAAATAAAGTCGAACTATCTCTGTGTGCGCCATTGTCTATGATTGTCATGCTTATAGGCATGAAATGAATTTCCAGTTGAAATACATTAGTTTGAAATTTGTTCCGAGGAACATGAATAAGATGAGCAAATCATGTTTGGCCAGCACAAAACAATAGATTAAATAATTTGACAGTATCACGAATTCCCATGAGACCGGGTTGGTAAAGTGGGGTAGGGAACTGCCGACCTTGACTCGGGACGTTGTGAATTGGTGGAGGGAATACTTCAAAGACCTCCTCAATCCCAGCAACACGTCTTCCAATGATGAAGCAGAGTCTGGAGACTCAGGTGTGGGCTCTCCTATCTCTGAGGCTGAGGTCGCCCAGGTAGTTGAGAAGCTGCATGGTGGCAAGGCCCCGGGGGTGGATGAGATCCGCCCAGAGTTCCTCAACGCTTTGGATAATGTGGAGCTGTCTCCGTTGACACGTCTCTGCAGAATCGCGTGGACAGTACCTGTGGACTGGCAGACAGGGGCGGTGGTTCCCTCTTTAAAAAGGGGGACCGGAGGACGTGTTCAAACTATAGGGGGATCACACTCCTCAGCTTCCCTGGGAAGGTCTATTCAGGGGTCCTGGAGAGGAGGGTCCGTCAGATAGTTGAAAAATGGAATGAGGAGGAGCAGTGTGGTTCCCAGTCGTGGAACTGTGGACCAGCTCTACACCCTCTTTAGAGTCTTGGGTCATGGGAGTTCGCCCAACCAGTCTACATGTGTTTTGTAGACTTGAAAAAGGCGTTCCACCGTGTTCCCCGGGCACTCCTGTGGGGGGTGGTTCAGGAACATGGGGTGCCGGACATGCTGTCCGGTCTCTGTATTCCCATTGCCAGAGTCTGGTCCACATTGCCAGTAGTAAGTCGGATTTGTTTCCGGTGAGAGTTGGACTCTGCCAAGGCTGTCACCGATTCTGTTCACTAATTTTATGGACAGAATTTCTAGGTGCAGCTGAGGTGTTGAGGGGATCTGACTTGGTGACCTCAGAATTGGGTCTCTGCTTTTTGCAGATGATGTGTTTCTGTTTGCTTCATCATGCCGGGACCTCCAGCTCTCACTGGAACGATTCGCAGCCGAGCGTGAAGTGGCTGGGATGAGAATCAGCACCTCCAAATCCAAGACCATGGTCCTCAGCTGGAAAAGGGTGGAATGTCCTCTCTGGGTCAGGGATGAGGTCCTGCCCTAAATGGAGGAGTTCAAGTATCTCGGGGTCTTGTTCACGAGTGAGGGAAGGATGGAACAGGGTTGACAGACGGCCCCGAGCCGTCTGTGCTGATCCGAGGAGCTGAGTCAGAAGGCGAAGCTCTCAATTTACTGGTCAATCTACGTTCCTACCCTCACCTATGGTCACCAGCTGTGGGTGGTGACTGAAAGAACGAGATCATGAGTACAAGCGGCCGAAATGATTTTCTTCCGCAAGGTGGCCGGGCTCTCCTTTAGAGATAGGGTGAGGAGCTCAGAGTCGGAGTCGAACTGTTGCTCCTCTGCTTCGAGAGGAGCCAGATAAGGTGGCTCGGGCATCTGGTTAGGATGCCTCCTGGACGCCTCCCTGGTGAGGTGTTCCGGGCACGTCCAACCAGGAGGAGACCCCGGGGAAGACCCAGGACATGCTGGTCTGGGAACGCCTTGGGATTCTCCCGGTTAAGCTGGAAGAAGTGGCCGGGGAAAGGGAGGTCTGGGCTGCTGCCCCTGCAACCTGACCCTGGATAAGCAGGAGAAGAAGATGATGATGGTGATGATGATGATGATGATGATGATGATGATGATGATGAGTTTTTTTCAACAACCAAGACTTTTTATTGCACAATCACAAATGTCACAAATTGTGACTGTTTTCATTAACTTTTTACAATATTCTGACATAAAATTACAAGTCTTAAGTTTTTTTGTTGTTGTTGTTTTTTTAACTTTCTGTCCTATGATTTTTTTTTGTGACAAAAAATCATAAGCTTTGACAAAAATGATCTTTTAGAAATGTTTACTAAATCACAACCTTTTGAAATAAACCTGCAGTTAACCTCAGTTTTTCCACTCAGAACTGAATCAAATGGGTATATACACTGAAATTTCCTCAGAAATGTTCTAGTTCAAAGCTTATGATTGTCTTTGCATGCTCTGGCCAAATAAAATGTGGGCTGGATTTGGCCCATGGGCTTTGCATTTGACATTTGTGCTGTTATAGGACAGTCTCACATCTATACATGTGTCTTCTAGATGCACCTTTAATAAAATTAACACACTGAAAGATTTTGGCCACATTTGACCAAATGCGATTGTTGAACTGGAAATGTAGTTGCAGCTGTAATTGATGTTTCACAGATACACAGAAACGTGAGCACAGACCAGAACAAATACTCAAATACTTCTCTTTTTTGGGAAATATTTCTTCGTCGATGCAGAGGTTTTAGTTCCATACATATAAGGTTTCATTGCTTCTATGATTTTATTATCCAACATTTAATCTTGTTCAGTCTCTTTCTCAATCACTCTACCGTTTTCTCTTACTGGTTTATTTCAAGATTACTTTCTTCAGTCTCTTAGTGTTTTAAAGTGGTACACAATTCAGTGAATACAAGAACTAGACTACACTTCTTAAAGAGAAATGTTTTTTTTTCTTTTAATTTCTGTCACTCTCCACCTGTTGCCATGAGAAATTATATGGTATCGTCATTTAAATTACTAGTTCCATTAAGGGACAGATTTACTGAAGCAGGTAAATTAGTGTGATTACATAAGAAGCGCTTGTGGTGTTTTTAGCTTCATTTCAAAAGGCTGTTCATTGATAATAGAAAAGTGACTGCTGTATACAATATGATGATAGTTCCAGAAGTACATACTTTATAACCATAAAACTGCAAGACATGCAAGACAATTTAAAGTTTAATATCAATCACACCGTTATCAGAGCTTTTAAGGTCAGTACTGGAGGGTCAGTGACATCTTTAAATGTTATCAGCATTGACTGCTGGCTTTCTATCACCTATGTTCTTATTTCTCAGTGTCAATGTATAAGCTCATATAGTAATAAAAAGACATGAATAAGAAGGTGAGAGGCCACTAGAAGCTATAAAAGTCAATAGTAAAAGACAAATTTCTTTAGGGAAGTACTCCAAAAAAGCATTAACATGAGGGGTTAAACATTATAAGAATGTACACTAAGTAAAAACAGTGCACTTCCAGTGCAGCCATAGGTCAAAGTAAACAAAGGTATGGGCAATACAGTAGAGTTTCCTGTTTAATTTTAAGGCTAGAGTTTGATTATATTTAATATCAACAGGAATTTGCAATTTATTTAGTATATAAACTAAATGCCCCATTTGGTTTGCCTCCTAAAGATCTCAGAGCTTGACTTGGTTTTTATTCTGTAAGAATATCAGAGATATAATTTTTCTGGTTCTGGTTAGAAGCAGCAGCGTTGTGGATGAGCTGAACACCAGACAGAAGAACGTGACAGTAGCGAGTCTGCTGGAGGTGAAGACATGAAAGAGCTTCCCAAATCAGCTGTAGACATCAGGTTAATACTTATATTAATACTTAATACTTATATTTTTAGTTGATTGTATTATTTACTACACTATCTTATTTTCTATTTTATGCTACTATTTTATTTTATATCATTCATATGGTATGTTTTATCCTCCAGTGTTCCTCAGAAGGAGTCTTTTGCACCAGGGGTCCTTGTGTTACATTCTCTTGTATGAAAAGTGCTATAAAGTTTTGATTAACTGATTAAACTCAAACACACTGAAGTCTACAAACTACTAGTCAATTTAAAATGTACACAAACATTTATACACAAATACAAATAAAACTCCATTGTTACAATTCAAGTTTTTTTTTTCATTGTAACACAAACTCAAAAACATTTGTTGTATCAATGTAACAAGATCGCAATGTACATCCACTTATGTGACACTGAAGATTGTTTCAAACAAACTGATAACGCACTTAGGACTTGAGAAAAATGTAATGAGGGTTTTCTTTTTCACAACTTTTTATAGACCAAACAACCATAAAAACTGTTGGTTGTAGCCTAAAACTTCTAGCAGTGCTAATTGAGAAATTAAAACGAAATTTCACAGCCTGGTTTATTTCAAAAGAACGAGTCAAGAACACTGATTCTTGAACAATTCTCTACAATTCATTGTAGTCTATTAGCAGCACAATTACAAAAAAGTAATAAATACAAAATGTGATTTCATAGGGCAAATAAGAAAAAAATTACCAATGAAAAAAAAAGAGAGATAGTATGCTTTAAAGGACTGAAAATGATATAAAGATCTCCAATTTAAAATACTTTAATGAAACATTTTCTCTGGGTGAGGGTGAACCAGTTGCTGCAAGGTTGTGACAATCTTTCAAAACTTGTTTTCAGCAATAATGTAGTTGACACAAAAGCATGAAAAACAAGGAAAATAAGATAAACAATCAAATTATGAAAATGTCAGATGAGGTAGATAAGCCACTGTTACAAAATACACAAGAACACTGACCAAAAGATTATGATTCGAATATGTCTATAAGGTTGCAGTAAGCATACTTTTCATATATCATGAATAAACTATATATGAACAGAGCCTCGAAGTACTTTAACGTTGCTAATACCGTAAGCATCTGAAATCACCTTTGAATTAAAACAATGTGACAGATTTTTAGTGGAGCACATGCAGGGATGGACATGTGTGCGTTCTAATTTCTTTCAAAAAGTCATTTTTTAGATACAACAGGCACAGTTTTAGTGGTTTGTTGTCATCAAGACACATCAGTATTTTCTGAACAAAGATAAATGTGTGAATGAGTTTCTTTGGATCGTCTAAATGCAAAACCAAACAGCAGTACA
>JBAMYA010042659.1:0-14174 GCA_037176975.1 Arrhamphus sclerolepis
AATACTTGGAAAATGAGGGATAAAAAAACAGCTCTTGACAAGCTTCTGATTCATGAAGAAAAGGGAGGACAACAGATAAGAGGAGACAGGGAGAAATGAAGGGAATAAATATTAGTCTTTTGAGTTTGGACAGATTAGCTGTGTATCAGAAACAACACATGAAAAGAGGAAATCTGGATGATTTCTTTTCTCCATTTGCCACAAAGGAGGTCTGCACAGCTGAGACCATCATCCATGTGTACTTCCAGAAACCTTTCTTTCAATTACCTTCCAGGAATCCTACATCCCTTCTCCTGCGTGTCCCTTTCATGCCTCTGTCACGTCTCCACCTCTAACTCTTGTTGCATCTCATGTGTGTTTCTGACAAGCATTTCCCTCAAACACACATACTCTTGACTGCATATGTTAATCCGTTTCTCTCCATTTCATTACTATTATCTCAGAGCTGTTCTATCCTGCTCTAGCTGTTACTTCACTCAGCTGTGTTGGCTGGAGAATGAGGTGTTTTAATGAGTCTGTTCTCTCACCATCATTAGAGGGTGGACAATGATTGATGCAGGAAGGAGGTGAGAGCAAGTCTGAGGGAATGTGTGCAGGCAAACACAAACACCCACACACTGGTGCACTATCAACACCTTGGGTCGTTGTCGTTGTGTTTTTGTATTATGAGTGTCTATTTGCAATGCCTTAGCAGAACTGGGTGTCTCATTACATTATGATAGAGATGGCTATTATGCCAGGGCCTGATGGGCAGAACAGTTGGTGATCAGTTGGCAAGATCATATGCACGTGTGTGTCTCTGTGTGTGCCTAAACAGCAGTGCCTGTGGATGTAGAGAGAAGCTTTGTCTGGCTTCAGAGAGGTTTTGGGTTGTGTTATTTGAGGAAGTGTTTACTCAGTAACACATAATACATCAACACTTTAGCGTATAGAGAAAACACATGAGCTGGTAGCAGGAACGAATGTGTGAGAAGATTATGAATTGGGGTAAGGCTTCCTATTCTCATCACATCTATGCAATTCTTTGATTAACCAATCAGCATCAGGCATGTCTGGGTAATTACAGAATCATAATTGGGTGATATTATTTTTAGCAGATGACAAAAGCAGAGACTTTCGGCACACATGAGCTTGATGATGGGGAAGTCGGTGTGAATGATCTGCAATAAGGCAAAGGACAAAAATGACACTGTACATCTCTACCAGACTCAGACTTTGGTAATCAAAAAAGCAGAAGCACCACCTCCTCGCTGTATAACTCCACCAACCAGTCAAGTTCTCGTTCAAAACTATTCCATGCAAAGAATAGACTCAACACAAACAAATCTCTATACACTGAGAGAGTACTATATGAATGTTTGCATGTGGATAAATGATGTGTGTGTGGCTCGTAGAGTCAACAAAGACTAGAAATAAACAATATATAAACCTAGTTCATTAATTTTTATTTTGAAATGTGTGTTTTCTTTAGGTCACGGTGACTGACCTTTGGACAAAATGGGCCAAATCCAGTACTGATCAAGAGCCTTCAATTCTACAGATACACCAGTGGTGCTGATTAACTTGGATTTAAAGTTTTGCATAGATCTTAGGCCATTTTTGGATATATTTATTTGTAAAAACTATCATGTTTTTTTTTTTTTTTTGTATAAATAATGGTATTTAATGCCATTATTAAGCAATAAAAAGTTCACAAGAAATAAGTGAGGCATCAAGGCAGATTCCAGACAAGGATGTACAGCTCATTTGAAACAAAATGGCATTGAAAAGAAAAGGAAACGAAGAGAGTGATAAACTGAATACCAAATTATTACAAATCATGCAGAAAAATAATTTAACAGTAAATGACCGAGCCATTTAAAGACTCTTTTAAATGAGATAAAAGCCATTAAGAGATGTAGAGAGAGAAAGAGAGAAAACCTTTTGAAAGGAAAAGCCAAGCAAATTTAGAACTTATTGTGAAAATGTAAAAGCGCCACCTGTTGGTGCTGTGCATCACATCTCTAAGGTTCTGGGTGGTGTGGGTGTTTTGGAGGCATTAAGTGAAGGTGCTAATTCTCATTTTATTATGGTTCTGCTGCACAAACTCTTTTAAAAGAAAAAAAAAGAAAGAAAAAAATAATCGGGCCACAGCAGCAAACCCCCCAAACCCTCGCCCCACTCCCAACATACACACACACACACACACACACACACACACACACACAATAAAATGCTAACAGTTAAATATTTACTGTGCTGCAGTTTGCGTTTGCATACTTTAAATGCACTAACACTCAATATCAGTTGATAACTCCGGCCGTTAGATGAATCTGTGCTCCAGTTTTGGCACTGCAGACAGAACTCATATAATGTGAGAATATTTAATGCAGACACTAAAAATGTACTCTACTGTTTGGATGTGAAAGGAGATAAAAACAGAGTGAAGATACTCGACTAACGCAGATAAGAAACTGTTGGCCAGTACAAACGTGGACACAGCTGGCTCTCGAATGCCCGACTTATCCTGCATTCGACCCTGTAAATATGAATAACTCTGCATCCATTATTTATTTATTTATTTTATCTGTTTGAACATTTGATATCACAGGATGTCCTAATAAACAAAACTTGAACTCGACAGCAGCTAAATGAAAACAGACAGATGAAACATGAACGCCAACCTAAAATGACTATGTTGGTGTGATGCTTTGAAGGAGTTGGCACCAAACAAACAGAGAGGCAGAGAAAGAGGCAGAGACAGAGGGGGAATTATCGTGTAGAGATGTGGGGGAGTCCAGCATCAGTCAGAGAGATGAGAGGATAGAGAAGGCATGAAAAGAGAGGAAGGCTGAGGGACAGAAAGGTGACGCGACGGGGAGTTGTTTGATGAGTTCATATGAGTCAGGTCCTGGGTGGCTTGGAGTCAGGGATTAAAGGCTAGGAAAAGGATGAAAGGTCAATACTGACTGACAACCTGGCGTGAAAAATATAACACTTTAGTTTTACATGTCTCTGATGCAGAAATATTAACCTAAAATCTAAAGATTTAAGTTAATCTTTTTTTCTGAATTGAAAATGCACCTTTTTTTATTGTTAGAAAAAGGGGTAAGGGTTTCCACATAATGCTAAGCTGATTATCTCAAAACAGAGATAATTCGTTTTCCACATGCTAATACAAAATAATTAGGCTCACTTCTTTACAAATATAAAAAATGAGTGGGAAGGCAAATGACTGTCACAGTAACAGATACAGACGAGCCTACACAGACAGTTACCTGAGCACGGACGAAGCTAGTTTGTTATCAGGAATCCTTTTTAGATTTGGAGCAACATTAGTCCTTCCTCTGCATTTACCTCCCGTTGCTTTCTGTTAACATCAATAAAAGGTATTTTATCTTCTCTGGGTGTGATATGTCTGTTGTGTGAGCCCCTGTCCTGTGGCACAGGGGCTTTGAAAGCTCACTGTGGCATTTGGTAAGACAAAGCTGCAGTGTTGTTTGTTTTGTGTGGCCTAATTTATATATGCATTGCCAGTCAAAAGCTGGGACACGCCTATCCATTCATTTTGAGGGAGTTATGTGAGTGCTTTCTTTTTTTTTACAAATACATATATATATATATACTCTATGTCACAAAGTGTTTAGAAAGGAACTAAGTCACAGGGAGCTTGCAACAGAGGTGGTTAACGTTTCTTGAAAATACATGTGTGGGTTTGTTTCTAAACTAATGCACAAAAGTATGTTGATGCAGAAATAGGTGCTCAGGTGAATGCGAAAATAAATTGACTGAAACCCCTCAAACCCCGCCATCAATCACGAGAACAGATCAATGGCGCTGGCTTCAGCCCAGCGAGCACTGCAGAAATGAGAAGTGTGGTTGGTGAAAACGTGTTTGCGCATTTTGTAAGTCCAGCAGGTAGAAAGAGAGAACACACCGGAAAGCAGCAGAAAGAAAAAGTGAGCATAAAGAGAAGGTTAAATAAAAATTGACTGCCATGTCAGATGTCACGCAGCACCGCTCAAGTTGCAGCATGTGACATGCAGACGGGCTCCTAAAAAAGACGGTTGTGATGATTGAGCAGATTCCTGAACAACCATTGAAAGGTCTGCTGTTACCCACAAGCGTCAGAAGAATGTGAGCAACAGCATATCAGTTTGTATTTCTTTCTTTATGTAGCTCTAAGGGCCGTCTGTTAGTCTCTCGAGTGTAACAGTGTAATGAGTTTTAGCGACTGTTTCTCCAAACGAGTAGGGCCAAGGACATCCTGCTAAAATATCTGCTAAGATTTAAAAACTTGAATAATCGTTGATATAACTGTAATCACACTTTCAAATGAAAATAAAAAGACACTCTTTTTCAGGTCTATGTTTTTTTCATGAGGACATAATAGTAATTTAAAAAAAATCATCAGTGGCCTTACTTTCACACTAAAAGACACAGTGCTCAAACTTTTGAAAAGGATTCAAGTTAAATTTAGTTGAATCATGGTGTGTACTTAATGTTTCCACACCCTCATTGTGATATTTATACAAAATGTTTAATAAAACTGGAAATGCACCTACAAGGCCAGTCCTAGCAGTTTTGGATCTATATGGAAAAGGATACATTTTCTTGGGTCGAACACTCAGAGGAAGATAATAGATCAGAAAAATAAAATATGTTTGAAACTAAAGATTATCAGGGGGAAAAAAATAAATAAAAAAAGGTCAAAAGTCAAGTCTTGAAGATGGACTGCACCCCCACTATTCACCGGTTGCCATATTGAAAAGACACACTGTTCGTTGCTATGGCTATTTAGTAGGGGTGTAACAAAATAGTTATTCGACCAGAACCGTTTCGGTTTGTTGTCTTTGGTTTGATACAAGGTTGTGCATGGTTAAGTTTCTGGAAATTACGTGTGTTTACATTCCACAGAGGTACCACTCTGATATTAAAATAGAGGAAAAGATAGTAATAGCGGTGTTTGTGGTCACACAGAAACATAAGTTTCAGAAATAAAGCTTGTGGGGAAGTGGCTGAATCTGGTATGACTGCATTTGGCTGTGGACAGCAGTGATGTGTCGCTGGCAAACGAGCTGGCTTGAACTGATGCTTTTGAATTTAGCTGCTGATGTAGCAACAGCTATCAGAAGAGCCGACTACTGTGGAGTGGAACCGGATCTATGTACATTTAGTTCACTCCATTACTTTTTATGGAGTTTCTCTACCCGCTTTCTGAAACGTACCCCAGCCGAGTTTGACCATGGAGCATTTTCTGCTCAGTGTTGGTAATTTTCCAGCTCCATCTCTCCATCTCCATTCTTCCCTGGGGTCTGTTTCAGAAAGGAGGTCCAACATAATCAGAGTTTCTACATGACCCACTTTCTGGGTTTGTTTCAGAAAACGTTGCCAGGTCTGCGTGTGGCAGTTTGTTGTTTATTTATCCGATGACCACAGATGGGATAGCAGGCTGGTCTCTGGAAAAAAAAAGCTTTGCCCCCTGTTGTCCTGGAGGTGAATTGCTTTACAATACTGTCCAAGCAACGGAGAAATCTATCAATCAAACATATTTATTTATGATGAACATTTTAAAACGACCAGTTGATTTTATTTTCATATTTTGTTTTAGAGTATGATTTGACTAAAACGTGTAAGTGCTTGGTTTACAAAAGTTACGAATGAACATCAAGCTAATTTATGTTTTACATTTTTGTTCACATAGTGTACCAAAAAAACAAAAAAAGACCAACAAAAAACTGATCCAAGATTTTTGTGTACCATTACACCCCAGTATTTAAACAGCAAGGACGAGAGAGAGAGAGAGAGAGAGAGAGGGAGGGAGAGAGAGAGAGAGAGAGAGCGCAGCGTTGCTTGATTTTTACTATGTACAATGTAAACTCGTACAGAGAGTGTGAAAGTGAACATAAGCAGCTGCTGAAGTGTCTGTTCAGTCTGTGGCAGCAGACACGGACTAAAGATAAACCAATGGCCTGTCTTTCCTCCAGAAAGCAAGGTACCACTGGGTTAGCTAGGAAGTCACTCAGGTACATAAGATGGGCGCACGGACAAATATGTTAGATAAATATTGCATTGATCTGTTGCAGAGTGATTTTTCTCAGTGCAGTCAATGTAATTTAGAGTAAAGAGCATGAAAGGATATGAGACAAAGGTGTTAATAGTCTGCAGCAGAGGAGCAAATGAGTGTGATTAAATAGATCGAATGGAGAAATGAGAGATCTAGAATGTTAAAGTGAAAGCCACCCAGTTCTTAGAGCATAAACTTGGGCCCACAAGCACATGGCAAATTTGATCATATCTGAGTCGTTTAAAATATTCTGAGATACCAGTGATCATATGGAAATGAATGTAATGCACTAACTGTAAGCTTTTATTTTAGCATAATCACAACCAAATATGAAAAGGGTTTAAAAAGGGTTTATACTTTTTAGGGGCTCATATATTTTGAACAGTTTACTCCATGTTAAGTTATTCCATGAATGGTTGAATCTTTCCTTCCTGCGTCCATCATAAGTTATACGTGTAAATGATACAGTATAGTGGGAAGGTATTATAGGTAATAATTTACCTTATAAGCTTATTAATAACTCAGACATGAAGACAACAATCCCAATAAGAAAATGTGAAAATAACCATGCCCCAACATGGACTTCTGAATTAGTATTTTTTCTGTGACTAGTAATGTAAATATACAAGTTATGCAGAATAAAACCAGTCACAGGTCTCACATCAACCAGAAGAAAATATTTTAAATGAGATATGAAGACACACACCTGCTCACTATACACCTTAGGTAGCACAAACATTTACTTCCATGCCACATGGACCTGCTCAGCTGTTTACTCCTTCTGGACAACAGTAACTGAGTCACTCAGCACTATTCTGAGCTGCAGAATCCCTCCATCCCCATCACTCTGTTTGGTAACATCAGTAACATCGCAGGAGTAGACAACCTTCCATTTAAACAGAAATCTGCTCCCTATTGCCCTAACTGTCACCAAGAAAATGACATTTCTTAATAGGAAATCCAAAAATTCAACACACCAAAGTCACTGGACCAACCTTCTCACAGAATACATCACATTGGAGAAAAATACCTTTATTCACAATAACGATAAATTTCAATTGTGTCTGGAACCCATTTTTAACTTACTTCAACTTAAACCAATTTTACTAATTTCACCAAAGAAATAAATTTATACACACACACACATATATATGTATATATATATATATATATATATATATGTATATATACGTATACATATATGTATATTATCTTTTTTATTTTACTCTAATACCACCTTTCTCCTCAATGTACTGCTCCCTCATGTCTTTTGTCTTGCATCTCTCTGTTTATTGAATGTTTTTGTTGTAAATGGAAAAAAAGGAAAGTATCTGGTTTCTTTGGCGAGTCGATTCAGAAGATGTAGTTTTGCAAGCAAGAATTTGAAAGACACAAAAAAGCTGACAAAAACAAGTTTTGAGGTTAATTATAGAACTCAGGGTGTGTGTTGATGCTGAGTTAATCTATATGTGGGAGTTTGCTGAACCTCCTTTCTGAAGGAGACGTGTGAACAACAGGCTCACAAGAGAGAAAATGACTACCAACAAACTTTATACACTGAGGTTCATGAGTTCATGAGACACGGGTTTTCAGGGTGAGGCAGGGCACGGACCGGCAGACCAGAAACCAAAACCACAGGGACCATTTATAGTGCTGTTAACTGATGATGCAGCAGAAGACAGGAATGTAATCCTAAAGCATGTTGGGACTTTTTTCAGTGAGCGAGTCATTCAAGTGTGGTTAGTGTCATCTCCTCACATCAAGTTCTGAACTTTAAGCAATAACTGCTTTTGTGGGAGTTTAAAAATAAACTTTAGGTTCATGATGAGTTTGCGGATGACACCATCATGGTCAGGCTCATCTCAGGGGAGGATGAGTCTGACTACAGAGTTGATGTCAATAAACTGACAGCGTGGTGTTCAGCAAACAACCTCCTACTGAACAACTAAAAAAAAAAAAAAGGAGATCATCCTGGACTTCAGGAAGGGCAGAGCAGACCTGGCCCTGCCATAGATTAATGTTGACTGTGTGGAGAGGGTCCACTCCATCTGCTTCCTGGGCGTGCAGATCTGAGACAGCCTCTCCTGGACTGCAAACACCACGGCGACAGTGAAGAAAGCCCAGCAGAGTCTCCACTTGCTCAGGAGGACCAACATGGAGAAGAAGCTACTGAGGACTCTCTATGGAGCCACTAAGAGCATCCTGGCATATGGAATTACAACGTGGTACACGTGGTGCTCGGCAGTGGACAGGAAAGAGCTGCAGAGAGTGATCAACCCAGCCCAGAAGATCACTGGATGCTCTCTGTCCAGCCTGGAGGACATTGCAACCTCTTGCTACCACAGCACAGCTGTCAACATCATTAGGGACTCCTATCACCCCGGCAACCACCTGTTTGAGCTGTTGCCCTCGGGCCCGTGCTACAGGTCTTACAAAACCTGCAAACAGACTGAGGAATAATTTCTTCCCCAAACCTGCCACCATAATAAACAATTAATCCTAAACATCAATCAGTCACCGATTTCATCATCTTTTTATTTTTTTTAAATTACTTTTGCTGTCTATATCAGTGTTTACTGCTGTCATCTGCACGTTATTCACATAACTGCCCCTCTTGCACAACTTAAATTCTATGTATATACACTGTACATACATTTTACTTCAATTTCAAATTTCACTTTCAACAAGCTTAATTGGCATGACTGTAGATCCACAACATTGCCAAAGCCTTAACAGATTTACATATAAGGTATGATAATAAACTAAGGCATGAAAGTATGGAAAAACAAAACAAAAACAACAACAAATAAATTAAATAAAATATAATAAAACCAAGAGAGAGAAAAGAAAAAAAACACAAAAAATACATATATATACATTGGATTAGGTACTTCAGATAGTAATGTATTAATTACTATTAATTATTAATGTACTTTTACTTCTCTTTAAATTTCTCTTTTTAAAATTTTTTTTTTTAATATTTGCACTAATTCGAAGAGCTACTTGCTTGTACAACAACAATAAAGGCTTTCTGTTCTATGATAAAACTTACATTTAAACCCATGAAAAAGAAGATTTTAATTGTATCTTGGCTCTTTTGGAAAAAAAACAAAACAAAAAAACCCCTAACCCTAAGAATGGATGTTGATACTAAAACCGAAGACAAAACATACCTTCCCAGTCTAACTTCTCCTCCCTTCCAAGTAGTTCTAGCGTTCTATCTGTGCTAGCATCGATCTGGTCAGGTTGGATCTGGCACATAACCGATGACTCACTGAATAGTGAGGCAGGAGGGAATTTGCATGTTTGTGTGTGTATGTGTGTGTGAGAAAGCAAGAGACGGGAACAGAAAAGAAGCACTTTTATGATGTCCTTCAATGTACAATTAACAGGGACAGTTTCTATAGCTCTTTTTTTCCTTTCATGGCTCAGTTTAGATGTAGCTACATGTTCAGGCAAGATGACCTTCGAGAATAACAAGCAGACTTGGCAATGGTTAACACATGTGCATGCGTGTCTATGGGATTTAGATGGCCTCAAAGTCTTTCCTTTCTCCTTTCTGTATAATGTCTCTCTGTCTCAGCTTGCACACAGAGTCTCTGTCTGCCTATGGCTTTGTCATGTTTTTTTTCTTTTTCTAGCAAATCCCATATTTTCCATTGCAGGATCTCAGAGCAGGTATGAAGTGTGATGTTTACAAGAATACCTCCCTAAATCACATGATGTCAGTTTGGAATATGAACAAAAAAATAACAAGAACAACTGAACAAAGGAAGTGTGTGTGTATTTCTGGATTGCTGTTTGTTGTGGCCTAAATGACTACATTTAATGCTGCGATAAAAGACACCAGCCACTCTTGGTCTTCCTTTCAGTTGGTTTCTGATTTTTACAACTTGCTGCAAAGTGCAAGGTTGACCAAATAGGATCAAGGACCACCTGTCAAGTGACACTAAGTGAAGTGGCTACTTTTTCCTCCCTTGAAACAGTCATGAAAGACTTTTGATGGGGGCAGGTAAAAGCAGTAAAAGCATGGTAAAAGCAGCCCTGTAATATGATATTTCTGTATATCTTTTATTTTGTGCCCACCTATCTCCTCCTCTCCTCCACCCTGCCCATCACACCACTCCTCCTTGGTCTGAAGGAGATAACAGGCTGCATTGTACAGATTAGGTCAGAGCTGTCCTCCCTTTGTGCTTGATTGTCAGGCAGTGGCCAAAAATGGCTGGACTTCAAACCATTTGATGACTCATTACACACGGGAGCGTGACGGAGCAAGAGGAGGAGGAAAAGAGAGTCGACAAAACCAAATATTGTAAAGTAACTACTGACAAGAATTTCACTGATGATATCCGCATCCATTCCTTTGCCTATTACTTTTGCAAGAAAAAAAACAAAACAAAACAAAAATAACAGCCTCTCTTTGTTTTGGCACTACAGATTGAAACTAAATACTAAATCTGGGAAATGGAAAACGACAAGAGATCTAGGTTGGAAAAATAAAATCTTAACAAATAATAAAATTAGATAAAAGAGAAGGGTAGGGAAAAACAAAGAATTAGGAGGAAAAACAAGGTGCAGTAAACACTTCTCTCTGTTAAACAATACAAGACAATGTTCCAAAGCAAATCACAAACCTATGCATACAAATAGATGGACCCTCCAGTCATTACTGCGATGTTCAGCACAATGCTAAGTATTGCCCTAATTGCATATCACAGATAACACTGCAGCTTTATGTTGTTTATGTTTGTCCTTTTGCGTTTGTGTATTTCTCAATGTTTGTTTGACTGTGTGGGTAGAGCTACAGAGTTAATTGGCTTCGCAGATAACAAACAGTGTCACATTATTGCTTTGCTCTCTGCTGCATTTGTTTAAATGAAATTTAAGACAGTGAAAACAAATTAGCATGAGGATTGTAAATATGTCATTTGGATGAATGCATTGTGCTGAAATGACAGATTCATTAGTCGTCGATTGAGTAGTCGGCTGACAGCAAATGGAACGCTGTTAGTTGTTTTTAGTTTCAGAAAACATTAAACAATCGATTCCTTTCTTTGGTTCTCCTAATTGTTAGTAATAGAATAGATTAGAAGACAATAATTCTAGATGATCGACATTTAGATGGTCAAAATTGTTTTTTTTTTTTTGTTTTTCCCCACTTCTACGTAACCTTGCATATCATTTGAATGATAAAGTTTGGTCCAGGGTTGAAAATTAACTTTTCTGTCCTCCTCAATTTTTTTAACCAGACAGTTTTGCTGCCATCATGTAGGCTAACTACATATTTATTTCTATATGTCTGTCATCAAATGAAAACTAAAGAAACTTACTAAGATATATTTACTTAAAGGTAAACATTTAACATTCACTCTCTTGCTTTGCACAGCTGTGAAGCAACTGATCCCCAGATTTCTGATCTGAGCGCTGGGATCAGAAATTTCTAGGAATATGTTGACTTTGTTTCAGCGCCGACCATTTGAGATTGGATAATCGTAGGACGCATCCTAATCTGCAGTGTACCTTAGACTCTGTGGAAATGCAGAATACTCTCGTATAAAACAATAAGCCTTCGTTGCATTTAAATTATAGGTGTTCTTGGGCAAAATGCGTCAAAATGTCTGATTTGAAGTTTTCTGGCTTGTGCAAATTCTGTTGTACGATACAGCAATTTATTTTCCTTTGAAATTAAATTCAACCAATAACATAACATTTTACTAAAACAATTGCTGTTTCCTGTAAAATTTTATTGGTTAGGCATGTTTAAAAAACCACATGTAAAGGTATATATCTTCTTTTTTTTTTTTTTTTTTTTAAATGGCACTTGCCATATTTGTGCCAACACTTTTGCTACTTCCTGGTTGTGCCTACACCATTCGTCATTACACTGTTAGTCACGGCGAGAAGAAGGTAATGCTTAGACCTTTTGACTGTGCCATCAATGTTAAGGGGGTGCAAGTTTGAGAAATGTAAATATCATTATCATAGCATCCAACTTCTCTGTACACCTCATAAATCATAAATGCTCTTGATGGCGAAGAGAAGGGAAAGTGCCATGAAATGTGGGAACGCTACATCTCAGGGGGTAAAAAAAAACAGGAGACGCATGTCTGTTCCTTCTCTTACCAAACCCTTTACTCAACCACCCAGCATGTTTTTATTAATGAGTATTGCATACTCTGTAATTGGCTGCCAGGTTATTATGCTGATGAGTGAGAGCAGGACATCTGCTGGTGGTAAGAGGGTTATCACGACTCACTGCTGCTGAGCAGCCCACACTTGTAAACAGGTTTGAAAAGTGTACACTGTGTCTCTGTGTTGGTGTGTGTGCCCAGCTGCCAGTGAATCTGTAAGTACAGAAAAGAGGAGATAAGCCAGTATCCAGTTTTCCAAATACACAGTGTGCTGAGAGAGGACCCCTCAGAAACGTAGTCTCTTGGGTAAAGCAGTTCCTCCTGAAAGGAGGCTGCAGGCAGGCTGTGAGGTAGCTGCCTGGCAGGAGGCAACTCAAGACAGACTGCTTACAATGGCATCCTGGTCCTCTTTTCTGGAACTCACACAGGTGTTTGGCTCAGGTGGGCGAGAGAAGAGGAAACTTGGCAGGCTGGTGTACAGCTGAAAAAGTGAGAGAAGGCTGGTGGGTGGCGAAGTGAGAGTGAAGGAGTAAAACGAAGAATCAGGACTAGTTGGATTGATCTCGTTTTCCCAGCTAGGAAACTTAAACCATATGAGGCTTTAATGTTTATGTAAGTCACCTTAAACCGAAAGGTTAAAAAGAAGAAAAAAAAAACCCTTGCTTTCCTCAGCTCTCTATAGCTCTTAGTTCCTTTTGCGTTCTCTAAAACAAGCTTGTGCATCTCTGGGGAGCCCATGTGAATGAGGCGAGCTGGGAGGTACTCAGCATCTGTCCTGCTTTTACATAGACTCAAACAGACATGGTGCACTCATTCACTATTTAAGAACTCCCAATCACAAGAGACTAAGGAAGGAGATGGAGCCCCTTTGGGGTGTCCATTCTGATTTTTCACAGCGTCTCACTGTAATTTACCAGTTACCAGCTGCTAACTATCACTGTGCTCTAAATCAAGCCTGAAGTGAAATCATCAACATATTTATTGGAAGAAAGAAATGTACAAGACAGCATTTGTTCACATTGCATTAATACCAGGAACCCCCTCTGATGAAAGCGTATAACCAAGTGGCAAATGCAATTTCTCCCTGGATGATTTACCCCATGGGTCGCTTTAGCATTATTAAGTGAAGAGTAATGAGCCTGACTCGTCAACTGATTATTGTTTATGAGCTTTTATAATGACAAAACTGCACAAAGGGCCCCGTCTCAGATATCTAATGCAGCGGAGACACTGAATACTCAAAGATTGATAAACACTAACTGGGTTTGGATCAGTTACTCTGTGCCATCTGGGCGCTGTTGTTAATCACTCGGTCTCTTTAACAACTTTGCAGTGTTTTAAAACCTTTATTGCTCAGGTTAGAGCCAGTGAGATTAATTCCACTTCTAAATGGAAACCAGCAGGATGTGAGAATGTATCCCCCTGATTTCTACAGACCCAGGAGGCAGGCTACCTCATCTACAAATCCTCGGCACTCATCCGCACGGATCAATGGATAACCAAGCAAATATTAGTTCATGTCTGCTCTCAGTCCGCTTGCCTGCCCTACTAAAACAAATCAGCTCACAAACTATGTCCATGTGTACTGAGCAGCATTCCAGTTAATCCTGTAATTCAGGTTTGTTTCAGTGTGATCACATTCTCTTCATGGATCAATTAGATATTAAACTGAAAACTAAGGGGTTTGCTAAAAATTACACTTGGCTTTACCATTTGCTTCTAATTATATATATGTATATATATTTGTTTGCTTAAAAGCTAAAATAATCATAATCTTAAAGGTTTAAATAGCAGAACTGCAATATAGAACAGCAATACAATATATACATCATCAAACTCAAAGTCAAATTAAATTTAGAGCAAATTAAAACCTTAAGTTGACCAAAGTACTTCACAATTAATGAATGCAACTGCAATTAAACATAGCGTAGAGAGCCAGGAACCAGCTTCTCAACTTGAACAACCTAGGCGATCAGAAAGACAACGACAACCAACTG
>JBAMYA010042660.1:0-14172 GCA_037176975.1 Arrhamphus sclerolepis
TACAATACCACAACATCAACACCAAGTGGATATTGTTTTTACTTTGACCTTGCACTTTATGTGATTTGTTGCATACTTACAAAGTGCCAGTGGAACCTATTTTGCTCTGTTTATATGAAAAAACTGAACAAAAAAAACAAACAAACACATAACCAAAAACTGAGGTGATGCTGGAAGCAGAATTATGAGACAGTGGATACAAAGAGGACAGAGTTTGAGAGTGACAGATATGGTGAATAGGCTATGGAAGGTCAGTGAGTGTCATCAGATCCAAAACAGATACTCAGCCAGTTCCCTTGCCTTTTAGATGAGGAAAGCAAAAATTATTGAGTTGGGGAGGTAGACAGAAGGTGTAAGGCTGTGCATGAGCTCAACACTTTACATTTTATATTTAAAATTTCAAGATAGGCAATTGCCTTAATAAAACCCAAACAAAACACATTTATGTGCATTATTTATGTTTATCATATAATGCTCAAATCATTATTAATGAATGCTCTGTAGCCAGTGTAATGTTACTAGTTGCACACAAGCTTGCATTCCATAGATAAGAAAGCTCGAACAAGAAAAACACTGACATCCACAAGAATGAGGGTGAATATTTCACTGAATGATGAGGTAACTAAAATAACTCTTGTTATAGTGTCGCTATAAAATAGAGACTTTTTGACTCTTCAGAAGTAACACAGTGCAAAACAAAATGGTTCAGTTGGTTGAAACAATCTATGATGCAGTAAAATAGACAAAATTCAGACCACTGAGCAGCTGAAGCTACATGTTTTCAAGTCGGGGCTAGCTTGACTGAATCAGGATCTAATATTATGCAGGCTCTGTTAACTAAGCAACTGCTGGAACCAGATGACAGAATAACCACTAATTTGACCTTGGTTATCTTTTTCCACAGGTAGACATTAGGATGATAAGGCTAGCGATTAACACGTCTAAGGAAGTGAGCACAAACTGTATGTGAAGAACTGGACAAACCCTCTGTGATGTGACCCATAGCTTTTCTGAGGAGTGCTTTTGAACCCTTTTCTCCCCTCAACTGCAGAGCACCATGTTGCACATGACCAGAGTGAGTAGGCCTGAAAGCCTGCTGGAACATGCCCACCTTATTTCAGTAACTCAGAGTTACCCATTTTAGCTTGAATGACGTAGCTTATGTTAGCCTATGATGCTAATTAATTTTACTTTACTTTAAATCTGATCAAATCTGTCCAAACATCCTCATTTCAGATATCGTTAACATCATCCAAAACCAGTGCTGCCAGAGCAGAAGCAAAAACTAGCAGAGTTCTGTTGAAATGCTAGATGCCAACACCTGAGGGTCAGCTTAGACTACTCGCATTGGCCTGCAAGTGCCTGACCTAATCACTTACTGCTGCAAGAGGTAGGAACGAGAGCTAGAGACAGTCCAGCTTGTGTCTTCTGGCTTGCTGGGGCCAGCAGTTTCTAAGGCCCACTTTAGACGGAAACATTCTGACCCAAAAACGCAAAAGTGGCGTTTCGTTCTCACGTTTAACTCCGCGTTTAGACGAGCTTATTGGAGGACAACCTGCCTGCAGACGAGCACACAAAAGTGTGTGAAATTTCCTATTTAATGATGCAGCATGCACACCAGGTGGCTAGGTGGCAGCACCATTTCTACTTCTCTTCTTCCTGTTCACTCTTAGCGCAAAATACAATAACAAAGAGAAAGAACATGATGAAACAACACGTGAAAACGTACAATTTTGTCTGGACCGATGAGGAGGTAGACAGGGCTGCAGCGCTGAGCTAGAACATAGCATTAGCCTAAAAAAGTGCAAGAAAATGTGGACTGGGAGTTCTGTTTATGATTGTGAATTTCACCTAATCCTTTGCACGGTTCTATATTTGTTTTGTGACAGCTTCAAGCCGTTTTCATTGAAATTGCTGAGTATGAAGTGTCTGTACTGTCACTTTATGAGACGCCACAACCTGCTCAGGCAGCAGCGTTTTTCTCTGCGCACCAGGCTGTCTGAGAGGGGGTGTGTAGTGAGTTGCTCTTGCCAATTTGATCAAATAATTTTGGTGTCTAAGCACTCAGAAACATGGTAATACATGGTAAAATGATCTTTGCTAAGTGACTTAATATGCAGTTACGTGGCCCATGTGTAAACTTTTTTTTGATGAGAGAGACTGCATGTTCTGAAAGCCTTTGTTTCCCACTCTTTGTGCAGAAACCTCGAGTAAAAGTGCAGCCAGTGGCCAACAGTGTTGGAGTCCTTTCTTCAGCAGTGCAGCACATGGAAATCACAGAATGGCAGAATACACTGGAGGTAACAAATGTGCATCAAGTCAGAATTAGACTTCCAGTTGACCCTGTACACCCTGTACAGTCATTGATGTGAAATTTAGCTATCAAGACAGGTTGTAATTATATTTCTGCTGCAACGTCGGATACTTCAACATGGAGGTCAATGGAGATTGACTCACTTTTTTTTTTTTTAAAGAACCTTATTTGTCACCAGATTCATAGTAAATACTGGATGCTATGATCTCTGTTGCATTGGATGATAAGATGTCCAATTTATTAGTCTCAAGCAGAAGCTCCTTCAATAGGTCACGTGAGGGGGACTTTGTATATTCCAGCTTTAATTACAAAATGCAGGTTATGTCTGACAGTTTTTAATTAGCTTTCTTTTTATCATAAGTTGTCTGACCTCTCAGGGACGACTTAAGTGACTCCCACAGAGTTGCACAAGAGATTCCTGGGGTGGAATTAACTTCAAAATAGAATCCTATTTGGTCAGCTATAAATTGCACAAATTATTCCTGTGATAGTGCAACAGAGCTAAGAACCAGAAAGGTCTAAGGGGTGTAATGGACAAACCTAAAGGTGGCTGCAAGTGGACAATGGTCTGAAATATCTATGGCATTGTATATATAAGCTTCAGCCGAGGAAAGTGGATGATTATCTACTAAGAAGTAATCAATCCGGGAAATGTCTGATGTTCCTGGGAAAAAAAAGAAGTAAGTCTGAACAGTGAGGTTCACGCTTTGCCATAGATCTGAAACAGCATAGTCTTTAAGGAAGGAATTTAGCTTTTGGCAGATTTAGAAGATTGGAAAGGTTAACCAAAAACCTGTTCAGTATTGGATCGAGGTAGATCCACCTAAAATTAAAAAGTGTGAATCTAAATTGGGTAACTATATAGCAGATTGGAGAAAAAAATTGTCATTATCCCAGCTGGGTGCTAGAATCATTACTATTTTAAAAAATTGACCTGTAACAACAAGAACAAATGTAGCGCCCCCTCCCCCCAAATGTACCAACTTATTTATCTTAGTGGGTTTCCCCAGCCCATGAAGGTTCCAGCTGACAAATCTTATTGATGTTCCAATAGGGTTTTGCAACCCACTGAATGATGCCATAAAAAAGTGCTGTTATATAAAATGTGTAAATACAAAATGTCCTAGGTCTGCTCACAGTTTGACTCCAGCCTGAATATTTTGATAAGTCGTGTCAGCAGATGCATACATAAATTACACAGCAACATAGCAAATGAAAAGAAAGAAAAAATAAACAGTCATCAAGTTAAAAAACAAAAAAAAACACCCACCCTTGCTCCTCCACAACTGGGGTGCCTCCAAGATCCCATTCGATTTTGATTTAACAACATTCAAATGAGTCGCAAGCTAAGGTCTGTTTCACCATATTATCTGCAGACCTGTCAAAACTGTAGAAGAAAGAAAGAAAAAATACTAATGATAATAGTATCAGCACACAAAGAAACCCGCTCTGCTCCTTTCTGACTGTAGTCTCAAAGTCAGCAGCCATAAAATGCAAAGAACGTAACCATGTGCAACCGCATGTACTTATACATGATAAAGTGTTTCATTATATTCAACATTACAGTCCACATCCAAACAGTGTGTGTGCAGACGCTTGTGTGGTAGCAGTCCCATTATTGGTCCCTTTATCAGTCACACAGTCCCACACCGAACTATATGTAAACATTCAATGATGGAGGGAATAGCTACGGAAGACAGAAAACATACCTGTCTGCTGTCAACATACTTAATAACAGTTGTACAGGTCTGTGGGGTAATAATAGTCCAAAAGAATAAAGAGAAAAAGAGATGGCAAGCACGAAATACCTGTGACATGTGGCTTGTTTTAATCAGCAGCAACGTTTCTTATGCTAGTGTCGAAGACACAGTTTGTTTCAGTCTCTTGGGTTGGCATCGCATGTCTCACAGTTCATAAAATCCAGTGCCAGTGTTGGATCCTCAAAAGTACCTTCCCTACTGCCCAGGAGATAACACGGAACGGAGCCAGCAATCCCAGTCCTTGGCTCCCTCTATAGATCCCACTTTCCTTTTAACATCTCCAAGCGTAGCCCTCTTCTTCATCACATCAGTCAGGATAGATGTGAAGCAACTACCCTTTGTACGTCAGGGGACCTTGGAAGGACTTGCGTTGTATGTCATCCCTCATATGTGTGTAGTGTATGCACATTATAAACACACTCTGGTTTTATCCGGACTTTGGTGATCTGTGGGCTCTGCCCAGCAGTGGGACCAGGTCCAGGTTCAGGACTTCTTTCAGAAGTTGAGAGAGAAACTGTATATGTTAAACATTCTCCAGCCCTTTCTCATTCCCAGTGAGCCACAAGTGCCCTTTGTGGTCATCACATTTTGCCTGCAACTCCCTCACATCACCTTCAAGTAGAGACACAGCGGCGCGGAGCTCACAGTTTGGTTCCTTCCAGCTCCTTCAGTCAGGTGTCATGTGATGCTAATGAAGCCTGAGATTTGAATGCAGTCAAGCTTCCAGTCAGCCACCAATAGCTCGCACCTCACCAAGTCAATTCAGATTGAATCCTGTGAGTTGAGCAAGTCAGAGAATATTTTTAGTGTTGAGGATTCAGTGGAGGCCGGGCTAGCGGCTGGAGCCTGGTTGAGTGGTGGCACGTTGTTGTCCGGGAAACTGGTTTCAAGTGTTTGAGGCCACCACTGCAGTCTTGAAACAGTTTCAACTTGTTATTCTGAGTGTAAATGACTAGAAAACACAAGATTTAGGGCATATATCTTGTTTTGACAGTTATATTAAGTTTTAAAATCAACCTTGTACGGGCTTGCAAAGGATGCGTCTACATCCTGTCTAGCACTACAGCACCCCTGAGATTGATTCACTTTTGAAACCTGCCCATAGTAAACCTACTTGCTGGATGGGCTTAAACTAACAAGGGCCAGGTAGCTCATTGGCATTAGCTTCTGGGCATTAGCCTGCTTAAGCTGACAATCTCCAACCAGCCATTAGCCTTCTTCTGTATTCCCCGCTTTGGTTCAACAAACTAACAGTACTTTGTGTTTGTATATCATAAAATCACAGTAGGATGCAAGAGTGACAAACACTTCTAAACACAACCAATCAATTTCAGAACAGAAACCTCTCAGTTTGTGTAAGTAGAGTATAATCTACACGAGGATTTCTCAGTAATATCTATTAGAAACCATTTTACAGCACTCAAATGAGCCTTTACATCGATGTTAAGTTGATGCTTTGTTTTCTTCAAAGGCTGATTGAACTGTCTTGTGAACAAATGAGGATAATGAAGGCTGTGTAGATAAGATCCTTTAGTTTTGCTTTGACAAAAGCTTCCTCTTGTCACAGCAAGCTCGATGTCATCAATGCCTTAAAGTCATTAAGTCCTACCATTAATGCTTGACTTTAATTCTCTCTCCATTTAGCTAAATTTGCCAAGCTAGGGCGATTTAGTGCTTTTTCCAAAAGGCCGCCGTAGGAAGTCCCATCTGATGCATCTCGAGTCATTGGTTGTGACTTCAGTGCCAGGGAGCTCCAACTTAAACATTTTATTCACCTAGAGTAGGATCTAAGAAGGAGTTCAAAAGTTTACCAATATCCCCATATGTAATTATTTAAAAGAAAAAGAAAAAAAAACATATTTTTTCTTTAGGAAAAACAATATTATTCCAACTTCTGTGACTTATGAAGCTGTTTGAACATATAGCTGTGGTCTATTCTAATGATTTTCAGTAACTGACTTCAGCTGGAAAGCGATGTGTGGTTTCCCAGGAGCAGCACAGCTGTGGACTAATTAGGGAGTGTGGCTCAGAATAGTATAAACTGGCTCGGCATTGTTACCTGCTGTGCTCCAACCTCTGCTGCTGATTTTCTCTGAGGAGAATATAACCTTCACCCAGAGGAGAAGGAGCGCTCGTAGGCTTTACTGTGAATGCCAAACATCCAGCAAACTGTCACTTTCACGACTACTCATAACAGCTTTGGAAGTCGTGACAAAACCTTGGAACACCCACTTTCCATGGTTTATAGTGCCCCTGATTGTGGCATGTTTAAATGAATGCATAATTTACAACAGCAAAGGCAATGCTCACTAGCTCGTATTTACTCCTAAGGAATATTTTACTTTGATTTAGTGACTGTCAGAACACCTGATCAGTCACCAAATCCTCAATTATTGTCAATAAACCTGCCTCTTAAAAGTCTTGCTGAGTTGTCACAACAATTGATTTCTCTGTGAATT
Organism: Arrhamphus sclerolepis; assembly: GCA_037176975.1. NCBI lineage: Eukaryota > Metazoa > Chordata > Actinopteri > Beloniformes > Hemiramphidae > Arrhamphus > Arrhamphus sclerolepis. Next base: position 6,534 of record JBAMYA010042660.1, read on the forward strand.
ACCCTTCACATTGGATATGCAATCATTTACGAAAAAAGTGGAGAAAAAAAAATTGCTCTGTGGGTATATATATCTAAAAGATCCAATACTCTTGGCATATTGTGGCATTCAGAGCAACTGGCCTCTGCGCAACCCCATTCATTTCAAATGTCAGGGCTCACAAAACCTTTCATAAAGACTTCTAAAGGCCTCTCTTTTCTGGGACTGGTGTTCTTTTGAGGCTGCAGCGAAAGAATGAAAGCCTTTCCCTGTGAAATAGGAAACATAACTTCGTCAAATGTATACGTGTATAATCTGTCCTTTGGACCACCAAGATCATGGATCAATGCATCCAGAAATACTACAGACGATCAGTCCATTTCTTCAACAATGTAATTACCAGAAGACTGTAAAATACAAGCCCTTTGTTTGCTTTTGCAAACAAAGGGCTAGGGCACTCATAAGTACCCTAGCTCGTAGAGCTGAAAAGGGGTAAAATAAATGAATAAACGGAGTGGTCATCACACCTAGCTGGTGTTCATTTTCATACTAACAAACATGGAAGCACCTAAAACTTCTCCATGTTTTGTCTACTGATGATAATATTACCAGACAGTCCAGACACACATCTGAGCTCAAAGATCCAGCTATCACCAACAGATTCAGATTTTTTAAAGATTCACAGCCCATAATTTGAGTAACATGCAAATAATATTCTGCTGGAAGCTGATGAGACAGTTCGCAAGATGGTGGATCATTCATATAGTGTAAAATTACTCAGCCTCCAGCTGATTTCATAACACTGTGCATTTTCTGTCCCTCTGAACTAACACAGATCTGTAACCGAGTAAGAGTTGATTTCAGCGGCTGACTCCATGTAGTAAACAGAACTCTACAGCTTTTATACAGCATTCATGTGGTACTTTAACCAAAACATGCCACAAGCCTTTCATTAAGAGCTCAGGAATACACCAGCAATGGCATTCCAGTAAAAACATTTTTCAAGGTAACTTGTTTGATTGGAATCAGAGAGCAAACATGCAAGAATGCCCGGCAAATAAAAGCTGTCAATCATTCATTTATTACGTTGTAAAAAAAATAAAATAACTTTCAAAAAGAACGTAGCAGGCCTGTCTTCCTACACAGTCCAAATAATTGTCAAAGCTTTTGGGCCACTCAGAGCTTGTTTTTGTTTTTTTTAAAGAAAAAAAAAAGATTAGTTGGTCAAGACCAAAGCAGAAAATGATATATTTAGTTTGGTTCATGAGTAGAAAGTCCTGGTTGGTTTGGTATTTACACTGGACTTTGAACATTTGATGGGCTTAAAAAAAAGAAAAAGAAAAAAGAAAGAAAACGGTAAGATAAGAAATGGAAAAGGTGAAACCTGCCAGGACAAACAGTCTGGTCAAGACAAGCAGACTGAGGCCCACCTTTAAAAGGGGTCTTGATCTACTTTTTATCGTGTATTGAGACTGAACATACTGTTTGTGAACATACCCTAAAGCTCTTGGGAAAACATTAAACAAAGAAGAAATCAGATGCTGTGGAGAAGAGCTTTATTTGCTTCAAACTGCTTCCCAGAACTACTAAATACCTGTGGTGTGCTTTCTCAATACAGAACATTTATTTTTTCTTCAAACTAATTCAGAAAAAAAAGAAAAGAAGAAGCAAACCACAAAGAATGAGGGGTCAGTGTTGAGGCATGTGAGTAGTCACCTAAAATCATACATACACACACTCACACAGAGAGTTATGAAGACCACCACCAAGTGCAGAGCAGCCACAACACATGAGGAGAGGGATGCCACATAACTGCAGGCTCCAGCTACTGAAAGGGGCAAAGAACATCCAATTAGTGGGGTAAAAATCAAACAAAACACTATGATGCAGTTTCTCAATAGCTAAAACACTCTGGGGATCAACAGCTATGAACAAAAGGTCTCCTTCCAGTGCTGCAACAAAAGAGAAACTTTAAATATATATATATAGTTTTAAATATCTTCACTTACATGAATCATTCCAGCACATCTGCATCCCTAATATATATAACTGTGATATTGGGAATATGAATTTATTTCCTACACCTCAGGCAAACACACAGATCAAGTGCTCTAACTGAGGAGAACAATTATTTTTACTCACAAACCCGCACAGACATATTCAAGTCACACAATCAACCCAAGTCAGCACCAGACCCAACACACAGGTCAGCTATGGAGTCAACAAGATGGGCCAGATTAAGAACCATAAAGGCTGTGTGTCCACTAGCGGGGGTTCTGGGTAGTTTTTCAGGGCTGTATTGTTTCGAGTGTCTCCATTACCAGGAACAGTCCTGCTAACGAGGCTTCAGGAACCTCTGCAGGTCCGAAAAAACGTTCCTGTGATATGATAGGTAGTCAGAGCAGACCAGATAAAATTCTGGATGGGGAGGTGGTGGTATTGACTCACTGACTAGGTAACGCTGTGGGCGGCATATCATGTCATTCAGCCTAATGTCTGCTTTGTGTACGAGCCATCTTTTATCACTCAGCACTACCATTTTACATTATGCTAACGGCAAAAATGCAAACAACACGCAGTAACTTTAGTTTGATTTTATTCTTGTATTTCTTTGAGTTTTTCTGTTGTTTTCTTTGGCCAACGTCTGTTCTTTTTGGGGGTTGACAAAGAGCGAAAGCAGTGAACTATAGCCACCATGTGGTTTGGAATGCTAGCTTACATGCAATTGGTCCATAAGTTGAGACATGACAGCTGAAAGGACTCAGGAGGAGGTTGGCCCTGTCGAAACTCCAGCCTATGAGTTTTACCCAAAGAAGCCCTGCTTGTCGAAACGCACCAAGAGTCTGTCTTTGAGGCATATGAGTCATAAGACAACGTAAATTGGAGAAAGTAGGAGACGGCAAGGTACGAAAGAAATGGTGTGCTGGTTCTTCTAACTCCTTTCTAACTTTGCTCAGTGTTTCAATATGGGAATCGCCTCAGCATGACCTTCTACTGAAGCTCCAATGACATCACGTCTGTCTGTGACAGACCAGTTGAACCGTATATGGGGCTCCGACCCCTCATGATATTCCGGCCAACCGACCCCTCCCAACTCATTCTCGCTTTCTTCCCGTGAGAAACTACACAAAGCTCCCTCAGCGCATTCAGGCTAGGACTGCAGGCTGAGGGTAGCAGTGGCATATTGTCGGGATCCCTGCATGTCTGCCGCTGCCACCACGGCTGCAGACGGCATCCTTCAGCCACACCCAACCACAAGTTGGGGCGACATGATGGATGCTGAATACTCGGCCGCGTTCCCACTTTTCGACGGTCTCCTCGACCACGGGCAGCTCGATCTGGCCACAGAGGATGCGGAGTGTGGCGCGAACTCCAACATCCTCGGCGGGGATGATATGGAGGAGGATGAGTATGATTTATCTTTTCCAGTCCAGCTCCACTAGGCCACCTATTGGAGTGGTTGGAGCTTCTACAGCAGACAACAGTTTGTATGATGTCCGCAAACGGGCCGCAATTAAACTTAATATTCCGTGGCAGGATGCTAAAGGGGCAGAACGTGATCTCTACGATGGTAAGAGGCTTCTACTGGCCCTGCCACCTGCAAAACAGCTCTTACCAGCCGTTCCTCCATGTATGAGAGAGATGAGCCGTTATTGGTCGAGCCCCTTTAATAGCAAGCTTCCAGCCATGGGCTGCTCTAAGCTGGAGATACAAAAGGATGGGTGAACTGGGGTTAGCCGAGCCCCCAGAAGTGGAGCCTTCAGTGGCTTATCACCTTCACCTAAACCACAGATCAGTCTCAGCATCCTCCAACATCCCTTTCCCCAGTAAAATGGATCGCCTTACCGCATCAATTTTTCAAAGGACGTATAAATATGCTGCACAGTTCGTGTGTTCTCTTAATGCTGTCACACTACTGTCTGCATATCAGGGAGAGATCCTGGAAGAGATGGGCCGTCAACTGGATTCTGGAACTAATTCAGCCCTCTAGGATGAGATCTGCGTTGTGACCGATCTCATCCTATGTTCATCCAGGGGAACAGTCCAGGGCAGCGGTCGAGTTATGGGACTGGCAGTCTCAGGAGAGAGGGCCCTCTGGTTAAACCTGTCGGGCCTCAGTGAGTCCCAAAAGGCCGAAATAATGGATGCTAAAGGTCTCTTTGGCACAGCCCTGGAGAAAATGAGAGAAACTAGCACCTGCAGAAAACAAGAAGGGGAAGCTTTTAATCTCTGTTTACCCCGCAAGCCAGTCTCAAACCCTCCACAAGGGCACGGACCTGGATTCGCAGCTGCAGCTGCAGCAGTCCGAGGTCTGTAGAGGGGACCTAAGACACAGAAACCAACAGCTGGACCACTGTGCCAGCAGGTTAAGACGGAGAACCCACGACTATGGGGCAAACACTCCTTTCCAGCAGTAGCTGCCAGAAACCACCCCAGAGAGGGAAAAAAGAAGCAGGTGACCTGACATCCCCCACCTCACCAGTTCGGGCTATCTCTGGCTCTGAGGGTGTTCAGCAATTGTGTGGAAGCAGCGCTGTCCCCCCTGAGGAACCAGGGCATCAGAATTTACATAGACGATTACCTCATCTGCTCCGCGTCACAGGAGCAGGCGATGAGGGACTCCGATGCGGTGATCAGCCACCTCATTGATCTCGGGTTCAGAATAAACTGGACAAAGAGCCGCTTAGTCCCCGTGCAATGCACAGAGTATTTAGGGCTCACAATAAACTCCCTCTCGCATCATGTTGAGTTGTCAGAGGCGAGAATTGCATCCTTAAACCAATGCATGACTCATTTTCAGCTGAGGAGGGTCGTGTCATTCAGAATGTGTCTGCGCCTTCTCGGGCTCATGGCGTTGGTCATATCAGTGGTGAAACTGGGACTTTTAATGATGAGAGACTTCCAGCGATGGGTCGTATCATTACGCTTATGCCCCCGACATCATCTCTGTTGGAGAGTAAAAATAACACCGACAGGTATAATAATAATAATAATAATAATAATAATAATAGTAATAATGATAATAATAACTCGCATTTATATAGCGCCTTTCATGGAACCCAAAGTCGCTTTACAAGGTTGAGAAAAATGAAAACTAGTCCAGGAAAGCCAGGGAGAAGAGGTATGTTTTGAGGTGTGCTTTGAAACTGTGGAGAGTGGGGGAATTGCGGATTTCAGGAGGGGGAGAGTTCCAGAGGGTGGGGGCAGCCACACTGAAGGCCCTCTCTCCTAAGGTTTTCAGACGGGTACGGGGGATGAAGAGGATCAGAAGACTGCAGGTTTCTGGAGGGAGTGTGCTGGTGAAGGAGGTCAGACAAGTATTGGGGGTCAAGAGAATGGATGGATGTATAAATAAGGAGGAGAAGTTTGTTCTGAATACGAAACTTAACCGGGAACCAGTGGAGGTGGATGAGGGTATGGGTGATGTGCTGCCAGGGCTTGGTGTAAGTAAGAACCCTGGCAGCTGAGTTTTGCACGTACTGGACCCTGTCCAGGGTTTTACTAGAAACCCCGGACAGGACTCAGGACAGACGATGGACCTTACCCGTCTCAGGAAGTATAGAACGCTCTGGACCTTTTTGAAGGCGTGATCCATCTCTTTGGACCAGTCCAGTTTATAATCCAAATACACCCCCAGGTATTTGTATTCCTCCACCATATCCACGGCAGCCCATTGCATGGTGGCAGTGGTAACAGGATCCAGGGTCCTCCTCAGGTCCACAACCAGTTCCTTGGTCTTTGTCACGTTGAGCTGCAGGTAGTTATTCATGCTTCAGGTAACAAAGTTGTCCACAACAGTTCCATCTCTACCAGTGATACATTCAAGCACTGCAGAGTCATCAGAAAACTTCCAAAGGTGGCAACTCTCAGTGCAGTAGCTGAAGTCCAGCGTATAGAGCATGCAGAGGAAGGGGAAGAGGACAGTCCCTTGTGGGGCCCCAGAGTTGCTGATCAGTCTGGCAGACAGACAGCTCTGCAGGTGTACATTCTGCAGTCTGCCTATCAGGTAATCCACAATCCAGGACACAAGAGGGGCCTCCACCTGCGTCAAAGTCAGCTTCTCACCCAGTAAAGCAGGTCTCATGGTGTCAAACACACTAGAGAAATCAAAGAGAGTGATTCTCATCGTGCTTGCTTTCTTGTCCAGATGAGGTTAGATTTAGTCCAGGAGGTAGATGACGGCATCATCCACTCCCAAATAGGCAAACTGGAGGGGGTCTAGAAGAGACTGGACCATGGGCTGGAGCTGTGCCGGGATGAGTCTTTTGAGGGGCTTCGTGATGTTCGATTGCCAGCACCACAGGCCTGTAGTCCTTGATGTCACTAGGGTGTCGCTTCTTTGGGACAGGAACGAGGGATGATGTCTGCAATGACTTGGGGACCCTCTGCAGGCTCAGGCTCCTGTTGAAGATGTGCTGCAGAACTCCAGAGTTGAAGGGCACAGACCTTCAGGGCTCTGGGGCTCACACCATCCGGCCCTACTGACTCTCCTGAGTGGAGTTCTGACAGCTGTCAAATATCACCTACGTTCAACAATATATGTCTCCAGAGAGCCACGCTACCATGTTACCTTGAACTCATTCCTGAAATACCAGGAAAACAAATGAACAATTTTATAGTACGAACTGTAATTGTGAGCAGAGCTGGCTCTGATTGTGTTTAGAATTGTACTTACATATACAGCATATTATATTCAGGTCAATGTGGTAAAATCTTGTCCCTGATTTCCAAGTTTGAATGCAGTCAGTGCACGAATCTGAGTCCAAGTCCGAGTGATCAGTGGTCAAGTCAAATCACGAAACCTGAAAATTAGGGTTCAGGTCGGAGTCCATGGACTCTGCTACTACAATCCCAGATGCAACTTCCTCTGTTGGGGAATAAATATTTTAAACTTCTACAATAAATATTACAAAGGTTTTTATTTTGTCTCTGTGTGGACCTGTTATGAACTGGTTACCTGTTGCACCAATCACCACTGTGACAGGCTTCAGCTCAACCTTGAACAAAATGAAGCTGATAAAGCTAATGACTGGATGGATGGTTGGATGAATAGAATATTAAGCGCTGGGACAAACAAAATGAAAATGAGTTGTACACCATGACACTATCAGAGATTAATGATGAAATTGTTAACTGGGGTGAACCAGCCCTTCAACCAAAAATCCACTTAGTGCATGCTGTGCTGCAAGGGTCTGCAAGTGGGTGTGTTTGTAGTGCCACCTAAAAATTTCAAGTATGCATAGATGAACATGAAAGTGTGTACTCACTCTGCCTGTACACTCAACCAAAGACATGAATGTGTGATATCAAACACACCTGTCCTCAACTTTGCACCGTGCTTTGTTTCCTTCTTAAACATTCAGACTATGGGTGAAGAAAGAGATTGGTACAATTACTCTGGTCTGAGTCTGCGATGTAACGGTGTCCTCAAATCTGAACTGCTCACATAAAACATAGTAAACCATATTTAGACAGCCTCAAAAAGAAAGGCTTTGAATATGTCCCCTTTAATTAGAAAGTTATTTATTATTGGACCCATTAGTAATAATAACTTGGCCAAGTTATTAGTTCTTGGTGTTTTTTTTTTTTTTTTTGGTTTTCAACTCGGAAATCCTTTTCACAATGAATTCTTGGGATTTGAATTGTTTGGAGGAAAGAG
>JBAMYA010042661.1:0-14172 GCA_037176975.1 Arrhamphus sclerolepis
AAAACATGTGTTATTTAAGCGTACAAGAATGATTTCTTTTCAGTCATCACAACTTTAAAAACGCAGACTGCCTGCCTGTCTTGACTCAAAACTTCAGACTTGTTTCCAAACAACAAAAAATAAAGAAGAACACTGTAATTAATGGCCGAATCCTTGTGGGGAAAAAAGAAAATAAAAAGCTGACTGAGGATGACCAACTGCCACGGTTCATGCCAGGTCTGCAAGAACTTTTAGGTTTCATCTTTGTTGTAAAACGCTGCTCCCTCTGTTTTCATGACACCACCAGTTCCATACTGCAGGACCATCATGTTACATATCATTGTTCGCCACGTTGTTCTTTATAACATGATTAGGTGTCTGTGTGCTATCTTTCTGTGATGGTGACCTGACGTGGACTTACTGAATCTGAGAGAGATGTGTTTCTGCCTCTGTGAAGAACCTGCAACGTTGTTTCCAAGACTGTGGGCTGTGCGTGTCCAGTTTCAGAATGATGGTGTATCCCTTTAAGGCTGGTTCTACGTGAGTCACATGACCCAGAAGAACCATGCCATAGTTTACAAGTCAGGGATGAAAATTCATCACATCTATTCAATTAAATAACACTTTATGTACCTCTGCAGCGAAATGATATATTTCAGCAAGTTTCATTTTTTAAGTTTATTTAAAAATTACTTGTAGAAGGTTTGAGCCGTGTTTAGGAAGAATCTAGCAGATAATCTGTGCTACAACAGGTCTGAAGAAGCCTCTGACTGAATCACTGTGTTGTGTAGAGGATGTTCAGGGTTGTCCATGATGTTTTTCATGTATGAAGTACCCTCCTTTATCAACCAATCAGCTCTAGAGGCTCCAGAACAGAGGAAGCGTTCATTATCCGTTTGTTCAGTTTCTTTAAGTCACTGCTGCTCAAACAGATGACTGGTAGGACTGATAGGACAGCTTCCTCTAAAAGTAAATCTGCTCCGTCCCTTCTTGTAGGTCAGCATTAGCGTTGCATGTCCAGTCCAGTTTATTTATCAATGCCATTATCGTTTCTACTTATCAGTCCAATTCTTTTTTGTTTCCCTTAGTTTCCATTAGGAAACAAGGACACAGGATTTTATCCTCAAAACCACTGGATTACAAGAAAAAGACTGCCAGAAGGTCAGTAACGTATGTCCACTTCAGCGACAATGTACCTAATGTGTCCGTCACTCCACAGTTGCATGTCGAAATAAAAAGAAATATGCTTTATATCTTGTTGAGGTGTTACCTGGGTTTTCGGTACTAACTGGCACTATAAATGAAATAGATTCAGAGGTGTATGGTTCCATGCTTCATGAAATCTGGAACCGTTTCTGAAGTGGAACAATTTTGATTCTCGCTTCTATTAAAAACAGTCTCCGTTTCTTCCATCCACATCACACAACAGCATCTGCATTTACAAACTGGAACCGAGTCTGCAATGGATCAAACGTCACAGAAAGTCCAAGCTGCTGCAGAAGCTGCTGATTATCTTCTCCACCAGCGCTGTTTAGTTTGCATGTGCCGTCCAACAGGACGAGAGAAGACTGCAACTGATCCTTGAGTGACTTTCAGGGGAGAATCAGGACTAGCCTGCCCTCCATACAGGACCCGTCCCAGTCCAGGGTCAGGATCAGGGCAGGCACCATCACTACAGACCCCTTACATCCCAGAACTGTTTAAACTCCAGACCATTGTGCACCAAAACAACCAAACATAGGACATATGCCTGTGTGAAAGAATTATTGACTAATATAACATTACAGAAAAGCACTTGTGTAACATCAGTAACAGCCATGTGCAGCGTTGCGACAGAGGTCTCCATGATTAATCCTCTATGTGTACTACAGCACTAGCAGTCTACTGAATCATTTGTTTACTTCTCAGGGAAAAGAATTTTCATTTTCTGAGGTTGCATTCATTAAACCCTGAAAAAACGACTTTCATTTAAAACTACGACTTATGCTGTGAGCTCAGAGGAAGAAAGAAGCTCAACACAGACGAGCATCAGCATGCTGAGATGCCTCCAGGGCTGTCAGATATACAGTTACCTGAAGGAAATACCTCACAGTGTCAGCTATCTGGAGGTTAAAGTGAATCTTCATGAACATTATTGTTTATTGTATACTTACTGCCCACTGATTTAACTTGAAGGCAACAAAGTTCCACCCAGACCATTTAGCAGATGTCAGAGTTGTTGGGAAGGAAAACTAAAATCCCGCAGAGCTGCACCTCAAGACCCTACAGACCTGAGTTAGCACCGTAAATGTCAACGTTCGCAACAGCAGACTTAGAAAAAGACTGATCATATATGATGTGTTTGGAGGAGATACCAGCAGAGCCTTTTCTCTAAAATACCATCACAACAGAGTCAAGGTTTGGAAAGCTTCATTTGAACAAACTGCAGGAGAGATGAGACCAGAGTGGAGATGTTTGACATTCCTCCATCAAATGTTGGATGTTTCAAGCAGCGTTACACACAAACACCTCAAACTAGAGCTGCACAATATATCATTTGAGCTTCGGCATCAGAATGTACGTGTGCGCTGTTGTTACATTCCAGGTCCTGCAAAGCAGGAGGCAAATGAACTCAACACGTTTGCATCTATTTTATAGTGTAACTGACACTCACTGCAAGCAGCGATTCACCAATCACAATCGTTCACACTGGAAAATCTTGCTGGAAAACCAAGAGAAAAGCACCAAAAACAAAGACTTTGTGCCAAAAAGAAAAGCAACATCAGTTATGTGGAAGTATTTCAGCTACAAGAAGAATGATACTGACCAAACGCATGTTGTGTGTCGACAGAGCGTTGCCCCTGTTGTCACAACGAGAGGTAACACAACTGATCTGTTTGACGTTTATGTCAGCACCAAACAGCTCGGTACGACGAATGCAAAGCCAGATCTGACTGTCGTCCAAAAAAAAAAACATTTCAGGTTTGTTAATTGCCAATGGCAATACCAAACCTTTTTGGAAAAAATGCAATTCATGTTTGCAGATGACAGAATGAAACACGTACTCTGGTCCCAGCACAATACAGGCAAGCAATAAAAAGATAAAAATAAGAATAACTCAAATACAGACAGAAACCAGACTTGTAACATTCACAAAAAGAGCACCGAAGGACGTGCTTCAAAGTTACAAGAAAAATGTGCATTTTTCATCCAATACAAAAACAAGAGCAGCTCAATGTCACAGGAAGGAAATCACCAGAAATGATATTTATCTGATGAACATTATTAAATCTTCAAATATATTTAAGAGTTTTTCACTTTAAAAAGCACAAACGTCCATTTGTCTTTTCTGTCCAGAGCAGTGGCATCATTTTCAAACATAAAATGCAAAAACTTCCCCGTAATAAAGCAACAGCAGTTTACTGTAGACGGCGCAAACACATCAGCTGATTAAAGGAGAATATGAGCTGACGATGCTGGTGGAAAAAGATCTAGATCAGACTGAAGTTGAACGACAGCTCTGATTCATATGAAGGAAAAGACTCTTAACCACAAACTGAATTTCTGCTGGTTTGCAGTTGTCACCGCACTGTTTGAGCTGCACATATCTCATCTACCATGAACTTAGATACGGGGAGTTTAAGTCCAACAACTGAGCGAGCACAGTCAGATAAAAATGTGTTCTGGAGAAATTTTAGCTGAAGGGGGGGATTTCTGTTGGATGTTGTCCAGGTTTCTAGCACCACTGCTCCTGACATCAGCCTACACTGAGCCTGTACAAGATCATTTCTGGCAGTAGAAGGTGTTTTCATTGTGTAAATAGCAACAACAGTGCTTCTCCGCCCAACGCAATACACTTACACAACTTAGATTTCAACTTCCAGCAGCACAATGGAAGAACTAACAGAGAAGACTAATCTCTTAAGTGAGATTTCTTTTGTCATTGACAGCAGAACAGGATCCTTAAGAGCCATGCTGCCGTAGACGTGTGCAGCTCCTTCCAGCTATGATGTATGTGGGTGTAAATCCGGTGAAAACAGTCCTGAGCAGAAGCTTCAGGCCCCGAGGCTCCAGACATGTTCAAACACCACCAGAGAAGCTTTACTGAACATGTTCCATAACCTGTTGCTTTCCCACGTGTTTAGTCACTAAGAGAACATTTTCCATTTCTAATTATTTTTCTATATTATCACATTTGCTATCTCTACATTTCACACTGCTCTTCGATGTTCTTTAAAAACACCTGAGATGGCTCAAACTCTCATTTCAGAAGTAGGCTATTAATAAAAGAAAAAGAAAAAAAAGGTAACAGGTTTGTTTGATGAATGATAAAGTTTATGTGTAAAAGATGGCAAGCTGGCAATGTGAAAGCACAAGTGTGCAAAGGGTCCTACTGTGGAGTGATGAAAATACCACCAGATCTGTGCACCCTGTCAGGAAACCCAACAGAACCTTTCAACGAAATCAGAACAAATCAGGACACAAGCTATGTTCTAATAACATGCCATGATTCATATATGTGTTTATATATAAATACGCATATACGCACATACGCACATACACACACACACACACACACACAGACACACACAAAATCCCTTATCAAATTAGCAATCGAGCACCAGACAAAACCCAGGTGCAGGCCGTGCAATGGTGGCCTCGAGACAACTCAGCACATAATAGCAGAATGTAAGACAGCTTAATTTTGTTGCCCTTAAGCCACTTTGCAAACTCATCCACACCCGAGCTTTAACTTCTTAAGTTGTTAACTTATTAACTGATGTTTAAAATGTTGCTTCACCGTATCTCCAGTCATAAAATCTGTTTTGTGCCCCAAAGCTGGGATGCTGCTCTGCAAACCCCCTCTTTTTCCGCCAGAGTAAGAAATGGTTGTTGTGCTCAAACAGTTTAATTTCAGTCGTATCAGACCAAAGCACTTTCCTCCAAAAAGTAATATCTTTGTCCCCATGTGCAGCTGCAGGCTGCAACCTGTATTTCTATGTTGGTTTTGGAGCAGTGGCTTTCTCTTGCTGCACAGCCTTTCAGCTAATTTATGTACAGAGCATATTTAACAATGTGTTACGATTCTCTCTTCCTGGTTCCAGTCAACGTTTTTACAAAGTCTTTCATTGTTGTGCAAGTGTGCGTATTATTGTTTGAGCAAACCAATGTGGAGCCTTCAAGCATCTGGACGTTATACCCAAGGATAAACTAGACTTTATTTTTCACTGATGTCATGGCTTGATGGCTTGCATTAAAAATACATCCACAGATGTGCCTCCGATTAACTCAGCTGATGTCAACTCTCAACTTTAACCCGATAAAAAGCCTCTAATGCCAAAATTTCAACAGTCGGAGTAAAATCATGAACAGTCCTGCTTAACTACGTGCAGGCTTCCTTGCGTGCATTTGTTCAATATAAGGTAATCAGACCAAATTGAAGGCAGTTTTCTCTGGGTTTTTTTTCCATATCAAACATGCTTAATATTATCACAAGTCTTTAGTCTTGTCTCATGTAAACCCCATAACGCAATTTGTGTCAGTAACCAAACAGGAGCCTTGTTTTTGTAAAATCACCGTCTGTTATTTCCGGTGTGACAAAGTTAACTTGGCATACTTGAATGTTACGAAACACGCGTGGTTTACATATGCAGCACCAAACAAGCTTTTTTTTTTGGCAGCTTAAACTGTGCCACAGAGCTGCTGTCATCCCCTTGACAACTAGGATGAACTGAAGCGTGACTGCTGCTGACATTCACGGCTGACAGTGAGAGACAGCTGGTTGTTTGTGAAAGAATGAGGAAAAAATAAGAAACATAAAAAACCAAAGTGAGATCTCAGATACTGTTCCCTGGCATCTGCTGGAGTTATCCAGTCAGCTTGGAGGTTACAGCGCCCAGTTCCCCAATCCCTACTGGCACCACTGCTGCCTTCACACACCACATCTTCTCCAGCTTTTCCTTCAGCCCTTGGTATTTCTTCTTTCTGATGTTGCTATTGCTTGTGATTGCCACATCTGTCACTATGGCTGTCCTATGATGTTTATCCACCAGCTCTGTGTTATGCTGGTTATTATTTTCCCATTTCATTTTGTAATTTCCACTGTGATTTGCTTGTTAGATTAGGGGATATACGTGTTACTGCAAGATAAACCACTGGTGGATGAATCACAGGTGCACAGGAGAGGATTAGAACCTCAAATCCAGGTAACCAAAGTTGATGTGAGTGAAAAGAAGCACATGAGTGACAGGAAACACAGGGCAGTGTAAACACACACACCCCAGAAATGAGAGGGAGGCAATGCCACGGCGTTGCTAAAGTTTTTCAATAGGTAATGGCAGCGGTCTAATCCAGACCTACGCAAGACAAAGAGGGATTATAGCATGAATGAAACTGGAGCAAAGGAATAAGAAAATGCAATATAGTAGCTACCTGTACTGACTAGTCACTGTGGGGGTGTATCATTTTTTCAGCCGTTCCAATCTGGCTGAAATACATTTGTAAGGTGACAGAGGGAAACTGTGTCAGTGGAGTCACCAGTAGTTTATCTAGACAGCATGGAAGCCCTGCACTTGATCCAATCCTGTATTACAGCAAACCGCTCAGAGCAGTACGGGGATTATAGGCTGCCATCTGTGCTCAGACACTGAGGGAGAGAGGGGAAAGGAGAGGAAGTGATACCTATGGGAATGAGGGGTGGGGGTGGGAGGATTCCTAATGGTGAGTTTGGAGACTGAGAGCGTGGAGATTAATTTTTCTTTTCCCTTTGAGTTTTACATGAACGTTGCACTCTCCATAACGATGAAATCCCAGAGAAAACCGGCACAAAGCCGACTGGGCTTTATGGTCATTACTGGGAAAGTGATTCCTCAAGGTTTTTTTTTAGTGTGTCAATCATCCAGATCTCCTGCTGTTTGGACTACAGAAATTAAACTGACTCAGCAGTTGCCCTCGTGAGCTTGTAGATTTTTTCTTAATATTGAAGGACTACGATGGCAGCAATGTTTATGAGAAAAGTATTTGTAGATATTTGGAGGGGTTATGAGGAGAATAAGCAAAGATGAGAAGATATTCCAATTTATTAAAAGTTCCGAGGGAGGAGGACAGGAGACATGTAAAATTAAAACCAGATTTTCCTCGTCCGAGCTCACGCTGTACAGTTAAAAACAAGAAAACTAAAAAGCTTTTCTTAGGGAACATAATCAACTCATCTCCAGATTCCATGAGTGTTACAGCAACAGCAACTGCTTCACCTTTGTCTTGGAGGAATGTTGATGACATCATCATCGCCAGTGACACTTTGCATCCCTTTTTCTGAGTGGTTAGTTATTTAATATTAGCATAATTTCTTAAATCTCCCTAAGTCAGAAAATTGCAGTGAAAGGATTCCTCTGAATGTCTTTTTTTCTTTTTCTTACAGAATATTCATATATGGAGAGTGTAAGGACAATTTATGAGCGGTAAGTGAAAGAAGTCGGTCACGCCAAGCACAGTCATGTGCAACACCTGGGGAGGAGGCAGTACACAGGCCGGTCACACCTCCAGATGTTTCAGATGTATAAACCTCCACCTCTGGTAGAGGACCCAATCATGGAGGAGACAAAACAAAGCCTCGGTGGATACACACACTCAAAAGTGTGTGACACACTCGTTTCCTCCACTTGACTTCAAACTGAACAAAAGCATTCAAGTTACTCTTGAATCTCTCACTTCCTCCTTTATGACTGTTAGCAGTTGAATGGGAACATTTAACTACTTAACCATAAACACGGGGCTCAAGAAAGGATTGTGTTTTGACTCAAAATATGCTCTTTGATAACATTTGATGTCCTCCATGTTGAAGAAGGATTGCAGGTGGTATTCACTGTGTGAGAGTGTGATGTCATCGAGGCAAAACGGTGGAATGAAATTTTAAAAAGCTGTTGCCATACATTACAACTTTACATTATTTGAAAAAGAGCACTTGGAATGCTGTAAAATGCATTTGCTTTTGGTTTCTTATGTTGCAGTTGTTGGTGTATCAGGTGTGACAGGTGTGACAGCTTTCTCCTTAGCAACATAAGGGTATTTAGCTCCTTAGGAATGAGGATATATTTCCTCTCAAGTTTGATTTATTGCTTTCTAGCTCATGTAATGAGTGCGCTTTCATTATTTACATTGATTTCAGTTTTAATAATAAATAGTTTTTGACTGACTTTTCAAAAAATTTCTCATTGTACTCCATGATACACATCCATGCTAATTAATGAAAAACAAGTTTCCTTCCTTTTGTTCCTGACAGCTGAATTCAGGACATTTATATGCACAGACTAGTCAAGCTACATTTATAGCTCAACTACGCCAATTAATTGGACGCCTTTCTTTGTACCAATATACACTGTTGCCCATAAAGTTGGAATAATTTTGTTTTCCAAAAAGCTGTATGAGGAATAAATCACATTGTTGCAGTCATTTTATGAGAAGATGCAAAACATGTTTAATTTGTTTAACTTTATGGACAACAATGCGCACTTACGCATCTGTGAAGTTCATGTACTGACCACCGTTATGACAGCCAATGATAGGCGGTGACACAATGACTTTCAGTTGTCTTCTCAGATGTCTTCAAATACAGATAGATGTACACAAAATACAGTAATAACTTCAAAAGTAATAATTCCATTACATGGAATTGTAATGGATGCTGTAGGAGAGAGATATAACATCATGTGAGAAACAAAAAACTATTTAAAAAACACTCTAAACATGTTTAGAACTACAAATCAACATTCATCTGTTGACTTTCGTTTTTTTTTTTTTTTTTAAGTTGTGCTGTTGAAATAGGCCATCACCTCTCAAAATAACTATGAAATCAATGAAATGCTTTGTCTCGGCCTACATTACACCAGTCAGGTTTGCCCTGTATTAAATGTTAGAACATCAAATTTAATCAGAACACTGTTATATAGGGTACAATGTGTAGCTCTACAGCCAACCCTCCTCCTTTATCCAGACTTGGGACCAACAAAGTACCGCAAAACAGACACCTTGTAAGAGTTGCTGGTCTCTGCTCTGACTGCAGCTGGGAGTGCTGCGGACCCTGCTGTACAACTGATCGCCTGTGGGTGCTTTGGGACGGGCGAGAGGTTCATGGCAGGACTAGTTGAGGACAGTAAGTGCAGAACGATACGTGCTTTCATGTCAGTCTCTAAAACACCAGAAAGGTCTCCAATAACACCAAAAAAAGTCATCAGATTTAGTGAGAAAGTCGCCAAGCTGTGTGTTGCATTGACGTGATATCTCAGACTAGAAGTACTCCAGGGATAGGAAAATTCAGCTTTGCAGAGGTCTGCAAATAACTTTTCTTCTATCAACCTTAATAGTAGTACAAACTCTTGCACTTGAAATTTGTCTGGCACCTCTCCCATTTAGAGGCATTTCCACTGGTACAGAATACAATCAAAATGCTTGTGGTTTATGCAATAACTCCTCCAGGAGGTCCAGGAGCCACTATTAAAACCACCCAAGATGGCTGCAGAATTGCTAGGAACACCTTGGATAAACAATTGTGTCTCTCCTTTTTCCATCCTTTGTACTTGCTAGGGTCACTGACAATGAATAACACACACACATAGCTAACAGTGCTTCAAATAGAGTGTGTTAAATGGACAGATTAAAACAGTGAACCCTGTGTATTCCTATTCACAAACATTTTATCCGTTCCATCGTGTTAATCACTGAGATATGTACATGAACTGTAAAGAAATTGCATTTGTAAAGGGAAACTGGACAGTGAGCAGGCCTTGTTTTCATGGTAGTTCAACCTACTTAGAAGAAGAATGAGTTCAACTGTGTCCTGCTCCATTTAAGATGGTGGAACTGTGACATCCTCCAGCCAGCTTCACTGACTCCATCTATTCTCTTAAGCAGCTGATGTAAAGTCAAGTTTCCAAGTCAGTGATAAATGAACAGGCAGAGACTGCAGTTCTACTTCAGCATGTACAAAACATTTAAGCTGTCACTCTTCTACCCTCAAACTGAAGCAGGAACCATAGATCCATAGGAATCTGTGGGTCCTGCACCATCAAACATGCATACTATCCATGGCACGCAGATGCATGTGCACACCGCACAAGACTGGAGAGCAAATATTTAAGTGACGATGACTCAGCTATAAAGGTTTTCAGTGGCTCATGTTTAGGCACGTGCTCCTGGTGAGGGTATAGCCTATACCTCCAGGACTTTGTGACCTCACAGTGGTAAAGTTTCTCATGTCAGACATGCTTTATGAGATGCTCTTTAACATTTCCAAATTAAAAGAACACAGACAAAGTACAGTCAGTTTCTCCTCAGTTCTTTCTTCTTCAAGGCTAGTTCTTATGGACACAAAGAACGCCAGTGTACAAGAAAAGAGTAGGAAGAAAAAAATGAGAAAGAGAGAGAGGGTGGTGAAAAGAGGAGATTCTGAGTTCCTTCATGCTGTACAGTATCATATGTCATCCAAAGCAGGACTGTGTGTTAAGAAGCTGGGAAAGAGGTGGGGAAGGGGGGGGAGGCATGGCGAGGAGGGCGTGTTGATCTCAGCAAATCAGACCTCTTACTTGCTCAGGCTGGTTTGTACTGCCCCAGCCTGAATGTTCCCCACAGATGTCCTTTAGGAAGTTTGTGTTCTGCCAACGGTTTTCAGTCTTCAGGTTGCCGGCTCTCCCAGCCACTCACATTCATCTTGCTGCTCGTACCTCAGCTCTCAGAGAGCTCCCAGCCACTGGATACAGATACTATAACTGTAAATCCGTTGTTGCAGAGGTCAGCTGTCTATTTAAACACCAGCTCTTAATTTGTGTGGAGAAAGCAAAACTGTCTGCTAAGAGATACATGAGAACATGAACAAAAGGAAATCAATTTTGGATTTAATGAAATGCTTGCAACGATTTGGTAAGGGTTTTAGCTTGTTAGAGTATCTGTAGATGTCTGACAGGAAATTCTTAACCAGTGCAAAGGAACTGTCAAAAGACAGTTCATGAATTATTGTTCACAGTCAGTGTTAAAGGGCATCTTTGATTACATTTGCGTGTCATGTAAATTGTAGGCATCTCACGATTTCTTTGAAATTGATATCTTGTCAAAAACAATGAAATCTTTGGTGGATGGCATTTATCTGTGTGTCTGACCCAACAGCCAACTCAAAAACTTGGACATAATCCTGTCACTTCATTTGGGGTCGCTTAAATCTGAAAAGCTGTCTTGCAGAGGCGTTAAAATTTGCAGGATACTGTGACAGGACAGACTCAAATTAGACTCCTACCCAGCTTCCCTGTGTTAAATTAGTGCTACTTTAAATTTATTCTGATTATATTTGTCCATCCATCTTAATTTCTGTTGTTGGTACCAAAACAGAATTTAAAACTGAAGTGGCCTTTCAGTCAAGGCTGGGTCCCAGAAGAGGTCATGATATACGGCTGTAAGCACTAACCATAATTATTTTGCTAAACCCTCCCCAATGTATTTCTAATTTCTAACCTTACCATACATAAATAAGAGAGATGGGAAAAAAAAGTGGAAAAGGACAGTGGAAAACATTTTATGGGATGGGTCTCCAGCTGGGCTCTTCAGCATGGGAGCTGAAGCCTCCGTCCTACTCGCTTTTTCAAACAATAAAAAAAAGCATTCAGAGCCAAATTAAGTGTCACACATATACATCATCATATTGTGAGATGTCAAAAGTCAATGTCATGACGGAGGTCTATCTGGAGGTCGCTGCTCACCTGATCACCCGTGTGTCTTTGGGCAAGAAACTGAATCCTGAAATGTGAACGTGTGCAACAGAAAATAACTGCTGCACGTACAGAATACCACTTTGTGTGTATATGAGTGTATATGGCTGAGTGGTAAACACACTGAAAACCACTTAGGCAAGGCTATTTCTTATTTTACCACTATGATATATTTCTAATTTGGCACTTTATACACAGTTCTAAACATGACTGAATCCAGCTGGACTGAACTCTGTGCACTGTTGCCACAGTGTTACAACATAGAGAGTAATAAGATCCAGTGGACTGGTGTCCTCCCTTCACTGATTTACCACAGCCTTATGTGGGTTATTTATTCACCTCTGGAAGTCACACAAGCATGCAGATGCACAAATTCATACAATCTCTTAATGTACATAAACAGTGCAGTGTTGAGTTTAGGTGCTCTTTGACAGAGACAGAGAAGTCCAGCCAGGCTGGTTTGAACAGAGACATGACCTCCAGCAGGTTACCTGACTCTGCCTAATGCACAGAGATCCAATTACATAAAAGCGAGGAGAGGCAAAGGAAGGAAAAATGATTCAATGATTTCTTTTATGTTGATCGGGTAAAGGCACGATAAGTGATAAGTGATGTAATAGCCAACACAAATGAGCAGTAAGAACAGCTAAAACACATCACCTATGAGTACCAAACACATGTTAGCATTCGTAGGTTTAGGTGTTCGTTCTTTGAACACCAAAAGCTAAAGGAACCGTCAAGAGCAGCAGCACAGAGTTAAACATTTAAAGCTAACACGTGGTGCATAATAACATCTTTCCAACAGATGGTGCACAGTCTTGTCTGGATGTATAGGAGGATCAGATAATTAGTTCAAAATGTGGTTTTATGTGTGGCAGCCATGGAAGATCTGAAAAGATGTGCAGCTGAATAAAGCTGCTTAAAGCCTTTTGGACTTTCTAAGGTTGTAAGGTTCTTTAACAGATTTCACTTTCATTACACATAACAGTCTGCAAAGGTTTTAGACAGATTGAGACATCTTATTAGCCACAGTAGCACCAAGGATTGTCATCTGAATGGCACCAAACTTACTCAGCAACACAGAAACATTAAATTGTGGTCTTACTGTTGTCGTGGTTACCACTGAGCTCTGGCAAGAGTTCTAAGATATTTAGCAACATACCTGTCAAGCATTAGAAAAAAGCTGTCCAGGTTTCTCTAGTGCTTTTCTATCTTGGTTTACTCTAAGAATTATTGTATACATTCTTATGGTATTAATGTACACAGCCAAATAACAGTTTTAAGTTTCTCCTGCTGATTTTACTTCTATTAATTTAAGAGTTGCTCATTGTTTTGAACACAGCAGTCTGCATTTTTGCTTAACTTTTGAAAACCAGATCATGACATGGTATAATATGTAACAGCTTCTTGTCCATTAGGGGTCGATTTAACCTAATTTAAAGATGTGGTAAGGACCAAATCATATTTGTGGTTTGTAAATTTAACTACTTTCTTTTTCACATGACTGTAAATAAATGTAGGGCCTATAGGGTCCACGCAATCACTTCTTGCTTACTTCTATACCTCGTTAACAGCAATGGTGAACGCAGACATGCTCTGGGAAATACACGGCACAAGTGTATAATATCCACTAACATGTTTGGAAAAGAAAAACCTGCAATTCAGTTCTAAGAATTAGTTTCCAGTCATGCTTACAGCTCATTGAGGCTGTACTTTGGCAGCTGCTGAGTAAAATGCATATCATGCTTGGAGTGGCAATCCTATCTTGATGTTCATTAGATATGATATTCATTAATTTATAAACTTGTCCATTGCAGCTCTCCTGGAGTCTTTCCCACTTTCTGTCCAGGTGAGAGGTGGCGTAGACCTTGGACAGATCAGGTGTGATATTTGACCTGATAACAATGGCAACCTTTTCTCAATCCACAAATGTCACACTCAGTCTTGATGCATAGTCAATATTCCTTGCAGTCACATTTTGACAAGAAGCATATCTCTGCCACTTTGTAGCTCTTCATAGCTCTGTAACCAAATGTTTCCTTTTTAACATTCAGTTATACTTGTCATTTGTGACAATGTAAAACATTTTCTGAAATTTTGTTAAAGCCATCCAAACAGTGAAATTAAAAAAATGAATAAATAATATAATATCTATATCTACATGTGAACAATTTTTTCTTCAATCAACACTCCTTACCTTTCGAAAACCCCAGTGATGATCAGATCACCACCTTCTTTTATGAAAAATAACACAAGAGACTTCTCCAGATGTAAAACCACAGACTCTTGGTCAAGCAACAGCATCTGTTGTCAGTGAAGATGTTGTGGATCTTGAGGGTAAAATCAATTTCTCAAGCAGAAATATTTCAGTTGGGACTAAAGTGCTGCTATTACTTCAATTGCCTTAGCATGACTCAGCATTATTCTCCAACACAGGAACATGTCCACTAATCTAACAAAA